>OX638299.1:31003876-31259426 GCA_951812265.1 Taphrorychus bicolor
GAAACATATGCTTGAACCTCTACTAATAATTCTTGAAACGACCAAAGCAATCCTACAAAAAAAACCTTTTAAAATATCAATTTAACACCCAAAACGCACTTCCAACAATACCATCTTCTAATAAACATCGAAATGAGTGGTAAATAGAAAGCACGCCAGCGAATGATTTTCGAGGTAGGTACCATTAAGAGAAGTAATACATAGCTTAACAAACAAAACAATTGTTAGTCATAATCGTAATTAGGTTCATTATGCATTCTTTGTAGGCAGTCAAAAACAACAACCAACTTTTGAAAAAGCTCTAAATATTTGAGCGAAACGTCAAGTAAAAACAAACACAAAAAATATTAAAACTGTAGTGTTTTAATATATCCATACACCTCAACCCAAGAAAAAACCAAGATATATTCAAGGTGTAAGAAAAATAAATCCATATATATATATGAACTAACCAAAAGTACTTTTGGTTAACATTATAGTTAGTAAGTAACTGAACTAACCAAAAGTATTTTTAATTAACATATGCCGAAAGCAGACAAGTTTTTCAATTGTCATGTGCAATTTTCGCATATCTTAATTAAACTCTGTTTCTACATTCTTTGCAAAAAGCTTAATATTTTTGCTTATTAGCAGTGATTTTTTATTATTTTATTAATTCACTTTAATATATATTTTTTTACTTTATAAAATGAGCTTTGACAAACAGTATAATTCAATGCCAGTAGGCTTATTAGCCCTCGGAGTAGTTGTTTCTGTTTGTTTCCTTCCTAAGTAATAGTAATATAGAATAAGTATATAGATATATATATATATATAATAAGTAATATAGAAAGCAGATAAATTTTCAATTTCCAATTAGTAAATATTTTAAACTAGAGTTTTCGGCGAAAAAGCTAAAAATTTCGGCCAATTACAATCTATTGTTGTAGGCCAATTAAACAACCAGTGATTTGAAAACAATTGCCTTTTATAATAACAATATGTGAGTATGTGTCGTTTACAATAAACTTAGGCCAAGAACCGATCGACCAATCTCTAAGTGTGGTCATACTCGATTCCCGACCCTTCCCAATGCCTTTCAGCCAGTTATTTATATTAGCATAATATCGGCCCTAGATCCTACACTAAACACAAATACAGGATAATATTCATTTAAGCACACCCGACATAACTGAGCGACCGCGTTCTAAATCGGTCTCATACAACAATAGGGTTGTCAGGTTTCAAAGAGCAAAAAGTCGAGACTTTTTAGCAAAAAAAAATATTATTAAGGTCTTCAAAATCACGTAATAAAGGTTCAGTTAGTTATCTTGATCCAAACAACTTTAACTTATTCAAAATATTTTTTGTTTCACTTTGTCATTTTCAGCACTTCTTTTTCTTCCTTATATGTTGAATAATCATAAAATTTACTGAATGTCGTAGTAAGAATAAATTTTATCAATAATTCAGCCTTCATTGTTTTCAGTAATAAGAATTAATTTTTTCTCTTTTTACCAAATTTTTTCATTAAACTAACCACTTTTCCTGAGGATCGCAAGCAACCGTTTTAACAATTTAATCGGAGTTTTGTGTCCCGCTGCAGTATTAAGGAAGACGCGGGACAGACTTAGGAAAAATCGGAATGTCCCGCTTAAATCGGGACGCTGGACATGCATAAGTATGAACCGACTTCGACAATACCGAAGTATCATCACTCTCATCTATTCTATTATCGTCTATCCTGTTTCTTGCCCCTTTAGCGGCGGCGAGTGACTGGTTGCAAAAATGCGTAAATATTTTCCGGTTCCGAAATATCATAAAGACCAAGCTAATACAACTTGGCATCATCGCATTGTTCTATTTCAAGAAACTTCTTGCGAAAGATCGCTTAAATAGGCCAAAATAGGCAAAACGCTCGGCGCCTGGCCGGATTTTTCTCGCAGCGCGAGTCACACAGCACAAATCATGTTTGGCGCTCAAAGTAAAGCATTGGAGTAACTGTCTTGTGTATGTATCATCTTTGGTATTAGGTATTACGGAATTTCGAAGTTTTTGGAATTTTACAATAAAAAGGGCACCAAATTAAGTAGTTTAAAGCATAAACATTTGCAGATTGTTCATATTTGTACTACAAAAAAAAATAATAAAAAATATCAAAAAAATTGAAGGGTTTATTTACATTTTAATGCCCCATGGCTCATTCATAAGCCGAGTTCGGTAATAGCGCTCCGGACACCAACCATCTTCTAAAATCTTAACAAGCTAGATTGAGATAGACTGATATCCCGAGCGCTCGGCATGTAATTACCGAACTCAACTATAATTAAGTTCAATCTGTTTACTCCGCGTTAGCTGTCGCTGTCCCCTATTAGAGCAGCTAGGTTGCCAGGTTCTCCCTCAATATCCAGAAACTAGGCCTTTTCGGAAGAAGGTAGTCTCGGGTCCCGCAATGGCCCCTACGTTGTGGCGACACGGCCCAAAGGCAAAGTAAAACTCTAGTTCAGTTTTACTTTGCTTATGGTTAAGTTGGTTCAGGTTAATTCAGTTATGTTTTTGCTTTGGTTAGGTTTTTCCTGGTGTTAGTTCCGTATTAGTTTAGTTCTGTTTTTCTGTTCTTTGATTTAGTTGACTGAGGGACGCCTTTGGACCTGTTAGTTTAGTTTTATTTTGCCCTTGGTTAGTTTAGGTTAGTTCAGTTCTGTTTCTGTTTTGGTTAGGTTAGTTTAGTTATGTTTTTCCTTTAGTTTGGTCAGTTCAGTTGTACTTGTCTTTTAATGCGGCCCGTCAGGGCCGCCTTTGCTTCCTGTTGCAGCGGCCCTTTAAGACCGCTACAGAGTTGCTTGCTACACATTAAGCTCTGTTGGTTAGGTTAGTTCAGTTTTACTTTGCCTTTGGTTAGTTCAGGTTAGTTCAGTTCTGTTGTTTCTTTGGTTAGGTGACTTTAGTCATGATTTTCTTTGATTTGATTAGTCCAGTCTTACTTGTCATTTATGACTGTTGTTCAGGTCAGTTCAGTTTCCTTTTTACATTGGTTTAGGTTAGTTTGATTATATCAGGTTAGTTTAGGTTAGTTCAGTTTTGGTTTAGGTTAATTTTTGATTAGCTCTACTTAGTTCTGATTAGTTCATTTCAGTTTTAGTTAGTTCAGGTTAGTTCAGTTTTGTTTAGGTTAGTTCAGGTACATTATTGCCTTTTTATCTTTTTAGCAAATCCAATCTGAACGTCATCGTAACTGAAGTAAACTTGTAGCCTGTAGCGCTGTAGGTTTGCCTATTTGATCAAATAGGGCAGTATAGATTTGTGGAGTTGTTTCTTTATTTTTCTTTTATTTTACGTAACATTTGGCAACGCTGCTTATTTGTTTGTTCGAGAAAACGTAATTACCGCGAATTCGAAAATGGGGTGTTTTGCCACTTTCATTTTAATTCTTTTTTTTTGGTTTTACAAAAATTTTTTAATACCCGTATTTAATATGAAAGGGGTAAGTTTGATCTATCATATGCACTTTTTTTTAGAAAGCAAAAACGGTTATTTAAAGCGTATATAATTAGGTATTATAATTCACGTCGTCCTCTATTATAATATACAGGGTGATTCACGTTACTCGACACGGAAGATTATGGCTAAGCTTTTAGATTTTAAAAAAGTTTTGTATATGGGATGGATGGGGGTATATTGGAAGTACATTTTAAAATTATTGTCATTGTATACAGGTGGTCCCAAAAGTATAAAATTGATTAAAGTTGTATTTTTTTAAATGAGATAACTAGTATATTAATGTATTTTCGGTACCTACGGACAAAAGTAAAGGTAGTTTTATTAATTTTTTTTATAAACCGTACCGTTCTTCAGATATTCGTGATTTTGTGAAAATGCAGCATCAAATTAAATGTTTAAAATCTCAGCACTTGGTTTCTTTTCAACCACCAAAATTGGCTGGTGGGCTAATAGTACATTGGATTTTTTGCGGTGTGTATTAAATATTAACTACTGTGCACCGAATGTCAATAAATGTACACCAAATTATTGCAAACTTCAAACAGTAATAACTCGTTTAATTTAAATTAGACATCCTGTATTACTGTATTTTATAGTATCATTAGATGCAGAATTTAGTTTCCTATCAAAACTGTTAAACATTCCTATAGCTTGGTCTTTGCGTTTTCTTGGAAAATTGATTTTTTTCTGAATTTCAGCTGACATAAACCAATTAAGTAATCTACTTTACCTGTTGCAATACCTGATTTTGAGAAAGCAAAATTTATTATCATTAGTACTGGGTGTTCACTAGAAAACTTCATTTAGGAGGCTATAAAATTTTTACAGAAAAGGATGGCATAATGAAAGTAAATGGACTTTTGTTTCTCCATTCTTTTCCTTTGTCATTTCACAACCAACTAGACGAGGTTTCTAATGAACACCCCATATTTGTCAGGTATTAATTTATAAGTTACAAAATTATGTATATCATGAAGATTATTTAGCAGTCATCTGAATGTTAAAGTGTCTTTATTTAGCATAAAATATCTAATAAAACAATAAAACATTATATTACAAGAGTTCTTATAAAATTTAGCATCTCTATTACAAAAAAATTAAGTGCAATAATAGTGGCAATTTGAAATACAATAAATAACAAGTCAACATAAGAGTAAAACAAACAAAAACAAACAGTTATAAAATTTGTTCAAAATAACGACCGTCTGATTCTAAACACAAACGTATTCTGTTTTTAAATCCTTCACTCACATTGCGTAACATATAGGGAGTTATGCTTCTGAAGGCCTCGCTGATTCGTTCCTTCATATTTTCTTTTGTGGTTGGTGGCGTATTATGCACGATTCCTTTCACATATCCCCATAAAAAGAAATCGGGAGGCGTTGTCAGGGGACCTTGGTGGCCAATGTTGTGCTCCATTCCTTCCAATCCATCGATTTTGGAAACGAACATTTAAGAACTCCCGGACTTCACGATGATAATGAGCAGGTTCCCCATCCATTTGCAGCCACATGGTTGTTCTTATATCTAGAGGAACTTCTTCCAGTAAATTTGGAAAATGATTTCTCAAAAAATTTAGAAACGCCATTCCGTTTAAATGTTTGTCGAAAAAATAAGGTCCAATCACATACTGTCCCATTATGCCCCTCCATGCCCCCCCATACATTTACTGACCACCTATGTTGGTTATTAATAACTCTAAATTCATGGGGGTTAAAATCAGAATAATAATGAAAATTGTGTCGGTTAAAAGAACCATCGTTATTATAAGTACACGCATCACTAAATAGAACTGATTCAAAAAAATCTTCTTGTTTTCCAACTTTTTCTAACACCCACATACAAAAGTCCACTCGTTGGCCAAAATCGTTATCGGAGAGTTCTTGATGTAGTTGTATCTTATAATCGTGATATTTATGTTTTGAAGAATCCTTGATAGCTGGCTTGGCTAATATTTAAGTTTTGTGCAATTTCTCCTTGTCCGGCATGGGGATTTTCAACTACAGAGCCAATAGCGGCTAATTCAGTTTCTTGGTTTTCTGTAACTGGTCTCGCTTTGGCAGTCGTTTCATACTGAACACTACCAGTTTGCCTAAGTTGAACCAACAGTCTTTCAAAAACGGCTCTATTCGGTCGAGTTCGGTTAGGAAACCTTTCAGCATAAACCCTTGATGGTAAAAGATAATTTTGCAAGCATTCTCCTAGAATGAAGATCATATCGACTCGTTCTTCTGTTGTGTAAACCAGCATTTTGATTAAATAAAAAACTCCCTGTTAACCAACAATTATAACAGTAAAAAAATATTTAACTTTATATTTGACATGTGACAACTAGAAATGACAATACATTTTGCTTTGTGAAAGTCAGGTGACACCTGAACAGACCTGAACAAGTAAATTAGATTCTACATTCGTTTATATCAGCGCAAATTCAAAAAAAATCCATTTTTCAAGAAAATGCAACGACCAAGCTATAGGAATGTTTAATAGTTTTTGATAGGAATCTAAATTCTGCATCTAATGATACTATAAAATGCAGGATGTCTAATTAAAATTAAACGAGTTATTACTGTTTGAAGTTTGCAATAATTTAGTGTTCATTTTTTTACATTTGGTACACACTAGTTAATATTTAATACATACCGCAAAAATTCAATGTACTAGTAGCCCACCAGCCAATTTCGGTGGTTGAAAAGAAACCAAGTGCTGAGATTTTAAACATTTAATTTGATGCTTCATTTTCACAAAATTACGAATATCTAAAGAACGGTACGGTTTAGATGCCATAAACCTTAATAAAACTACCTTTACTTTTGTCTGTAGATACCGAAAATATATTAATATACTAGGTGTTTCATTTAAAAAAATAAAACTTTAATCAATTTTATACTTTTGGGACCACCTGTATAAGATGACAATAATTTTAAAATGTACTTCCCTTAGACCATCATCCATTCCATATACAAAACTTTTTTAAAATCTAAAAGTTTAACAATAATCTTCCGTGTCGGATAACGTGAATTACCCTGTATATATTTTTTTTTTCGAGAACAAATATGGTTCATCCGCAATTTTTTTTTCCATAAAACTACTTAATTTGATGCCCTTTTTCTTGTGAATTTAAAAAAAACATCGAAAATCCGTAATACCTAATATTGAATAGACCCAGCACCGCTAATCCCCATTATTGAAGCCACTTTCATCAACAGGTACTCGTCGTCGGGAGCTTCGTACAAAAACTTCTCTATTTCATGTCGTTCTAATGTCTTGGACTTCTTTGGTTTGTATCCCTGTGATTTGCTTTTCAAAAAGCTCATTAGTTTGCCATATTTTGAAATGTCGATTTTTTTATAAAGGTGAGTAGTCGAGCGAAGCATCAAGTATTTGGTTCATAGTGACGACGGGGCTAATTTTTTTGCAAATGTAAAAAATAGGCCAATAGAACATTTTCTTCGATACCTTTTATCTTGCGTAAATTCATCCAAAACTCAAACATTTTGAACTCCTTGTCGTAAGCATCTCGAGACTTTTCTGACAACATCTGCATCGCTGCTTCTTCCGCTTCCGTAAGGATATCCTCAGGAACGTAATTTTCATCGCTTGCTTCCATTTTCTATAGGTTTTTTTCTCCAAAAAAGCTTCCTTTTTCTGCAGGGAAAACTGACAATTGTCAAAATTTATTTAAACATTTGCTAACAAACAAACAAACAACCAACTTTGACCAAAATATAAAAAAGTCACTGTCAAATCATTCTGACATTTATAGGCTACTGAGATGCAAGAAACTTTGATTTGATCAGAAAGTTTATTAATTATTATCTCATAAATAAACGATTTTTTCCACTTGTTGAATCAAAACTGTCATGTGTTGGATAAAACATTGTATGCCAATCGTGTGTTATCTTTTCTAAGTCACTTAAGAATCTATAGCACGGTGTCTTCCAAAAATAGCAAGTTTTGAATTACACTAAATTTAAGGTTTAACAGAAAAAAGCTGTGGTACTTTACTAAAAAAAATCGATTTTTTCAATCAAGATCACTTAAAGTTTTTATATATCGATACTTTTTTGTTTTATACTTTTATGATTTATTTTAAGCAAAAATTTTAATTTTTTCCGATTCATTTAGAAACAATTTTGTTCTGCACTAATGTTTAAAAAAAATTGTAGCAAATTTTGAACAAAATCGATTTTGACTATCGAAAATTGTATGAAATGTTACCAAGTTACATATAAATAAAATAAAAAATGGGATTCTGCGCCAATTAAAAGTGTCCAAAATAGCCTTTTTCAGTTAAAACCGTCTATGGAAAAACTAAAACTTAAAATACAATCTAAAGTGCTTTCCGGGCTTTGAAGCCGTGGTCCAATGGAATTTCTTCCTGACGTTTCGTCTACAGCTGCGGCAAACATTATCAAATGCACGAAGTGATCTCCCGTGCTTCCCGACGTTGACTGATTCGATTGTGTTGAGCTCCGTGGTATTTATTCCCCCGGCGTCGCGCTGCAGAGGAGGGACTGGGGTGGGGGTAGTAGTGGCGCGGGGTTTCAGCGCACGAAGTATGTCATAGAACTCGCTTCCAGTCTCCATTTAGAAACGTAGTTTCCTCCTTCCTGTTGAAATTTTTATCGTGTTTGAAGATCTCAATGGCCTCTCTCGTTGGTCTCGGATAGAAACCAAAGCCTTTTACCAGATGCTTCATTTCCCGTTCCAATTCAGCCGGCTCACAAATTCCCTTGGCTCTCACAGACAGAGTTTTTATGACTGCCCTATTCTATTTGGGATGATTTGATCCGTTATTGAGGTATCAGTCAGTGTGTGCTGGTTTTCTATAAACAGTATGCGCAAGCTACCCATGCGGCCTCCTTAGTACCAAAACATCCAAAA
Source organism: Taphrorychus bicolor (assembly GCA_951812265.1). Lineage (NCBI taxonomy): Eukaryota > Metazoa > Arthropoda > Insecta > Coleoptera > Curculionidae > Taphrorychus > Taphrorychus bicolor. The sequence goes on from OX638299.1 coordinate 31,012,244, forward strand.
AACGGTAGGCGTCCTTTCTTTTCTACCTCCATAGTGAATTGAATTTTTGGGTTGATAAAGTTGAGGTGTAAGAGGAAGTTTTGAAGGGCGCCCTCGCCACAGCTCCAAATATGTCGTCCACATATCGGAACCAGCCTCTTATTTACCGTTGCCAACGCCTTTTCGACTGACGAGCCATCATCAGCACCTAAAATCTGTCAGGACGAATCCGAACTAAAGCAATCGCTTACTGGTCAGGCAATGAAATTCTTCAAAGCAGTGAGTTCGCCATGCTGGATCTCAAATTCAAGTGACATTCAGATCATGTCCCAATGACTAATACTTATCAAATTACGTTTAGATACAAGCCCGTCAGTTCATCAGGAAATTAAAAATTTACTAGAAGGTTAAAAAAAATGTTAATTACAGGTTTAGGTTTGTACAGACTTGATTTTACAGATGATATTGATATTAGTTGCGAATTATTGGTCATTATCCTACACTGTAGGCAGGGTTGCCGACAGTTGATATTATTTATTTATTGTATAATTGTAACTTTGAGTTTATTTTCTTAACAGCAACGTTCTAAAACGATCGGCACTAAATTAGTGCCTTCTTCAGGACACTAAAAATTTGTTTATATATTGGAAACACTAATACATTCAACAAGCACATAATCTTGAGCAGTTATTACAATTCGTAAAATTGTTAAAATTATTAAAATTCTAAAAAAAAAACAAAAAACAACGAGGTGATCTGTACTTACATACAACACAAGCCACCTCCCGTGTGTCAGACTCAACAGACATGCGTGACGTTCTCATTTTTTATTATTACTTTTTATTATGATGTTCGAACAACGAGAAGAGATGAACATTCAGCTACACAGTACAAGCCAGAATGAAATTGTTCAGTCTTAAGGAATTTAATACCCATTGGCCAAGTGGAATATCAAAGAGAAAAAAAAAACAAAAAACGAAGAGGAAGCTTACAGACGAAGAGTTCCTCCTATTCCATTTATTTTAGGTCATCATTAATTAATTAATTTATATATATTTCTTTCTTCTTTTTCATTCTTCAAAACATTCCTCCTACTCTTAAACACACAAAATCGGCCCGTGAGATATGGTTATCAGACTGGCGCTGGACCTAATTTATGTTCTTACTTTAGCCTTTATTCTTTGTTTTGGACGTTTTTAATAAGTGGAAATATGAATTGCTGAGTCCATCAAGACTTTCATGAAAAAAAAATAAGTAATATAAAACGCTATCTACAAACAAACCAGTACCCAATTAAACTTATAAACACAATACTAAAGAACCAAGATAAAATTGGTTCTAAATGTGAAACAACAATAGATACGTTCTACTTAAAAATACCTTACGTAAAAAATCTTTCCGAAAAAATCTCTAAACTGCTTACTGATCAAAAAATAAGAGTTGCATTCAATAATGTGTAAGAAGTATTAATTTCACAGTAAAATTATATTCCAATATTCAAACAAAAATCAAGCTTTTAAAAGAAAGAAGGTCCAATGTTATCTTCGACATTGTGCTCAAGAGCCATAAGTGTTTGTTGATGTTAGCTGGAAAGTGTAACTCGACCGCTAATCGAATTTATGAGTTTTTAAGGGCGAGAATCGTCTATGACTTTTTCAGAACATAAAATTAACGAGAGGGCTCTTTACCTAAACCAAGAACCACACCAACAGTTTTGTTGCGACAGTGAGTGAAGCTTGTGTGTGTTCTTTTGTGCCTGGTTCCATATTTGAAGTAATTAGGTGAGTGGAGCTCACAGAGTAACTAATTATGGCTATTTTACTATTTCACTTATTTATGCACAATATTCTATAATTTCTCAATTAATCATTGCTATAAATATTGCAATATATATAGCAATAGTTTGTTATAAAGATCGTCATAATGACTGACAGATTATCTATATTATCTGTTGTTAAAGTTGACAGTTTGACTCTTTTGTTTGAGTGTGTCGCGATTTGACTCTTCACACTGCTAGTGTTAAAGAGTGGGTACTTCGCGAGTTGACTTTTAATGCCGGAGAACCGGAAGTGTTTTGTTGTTTGTGCCTCTGTTATGAGCACGTTATGAGTCATTATAGTTGTATAAATAATAGTTTCCTTCTGGAGGTATTTCGCGAGTTGACCCTTAATACCAGTGACCCAGAAGTGTTTTGTTATGTCTCATTTAAGAGCATGTTATGAACAGCAGTCTATAGGAATGCTATGTCAGACATTAACATGTCCTCCATTTCTGATATCTTTTTCTGCTTTGATTCTCTGACCCCGCAAACGGGAATAATTTCATAACATTTTAATATTGATCTCTTAATTGCTGAATTAGTTGCTCAGGTACTTTTTATTCACTTACAGACGTGTCATCCCGATCAGAGGGTGATTGTAAAGAAAATGTCATCTCGATTTTTGCCTTAATTTTGATATTATTAGAAAGCTTATGTTATGATTAGCAGATTTAAGTAAAAAAATACTTGGATGGTCGAGTTTTGTAAGAAAAAAATTGAAAAATGAAGGTATGAAAATACATTACTTATACTTGGAAGTTGCCCCAATTTTCTTTTGTAGCCACAACACACACTACATCTATAAAATTCAAGGTTTTTCGATTTTTATGATATAATTTAAGTTTCAAACGTCTCATAAATTCAAATTTTTATTTAACTTACAAATTTTGCATTGTACTAGTTGCTAGTCGAATGATTGATGAAGTTGGCAGGTAGCATATAAAAGATGAAGATTGTTGACGTTTTACGCTTTTTTCTTTATTTTTAGAACAGGGTAACTTTACGTTACTTCAGGTAAAGTCTGGTTAGTTCAGGTTAGTCCAGTTCTAGTTTTCTTGATTAGGTTAGTTCAGTTTATACTCTTTATGTTAGGGGTAGGAAATAATACAAAAAGGTGGCCCGAAAGGGCCCGCTTTTTTCTTTATTTTTAGAACTTAGTTCAGTTAAACTTTTTACGTTTAGGTTAGACTAGCTTAGGTTAGTCCAGTTCTAGTTTCCCTGGTTAAGTTAGTTCAGTTACACTTTTTACGTTTAGGTTAGACTAGCTTAGGTTAGTTCAGGTTAGTCCAGTTCTAGTTTTCCTGATTAGGTTAGTTCAGTTCTACTCTTTAGGTTAGGGGTAGAGAATAATATAAAAAGCGGAGCCGAAAGGGCCCGCTTTTTCTTTATTTTTAGAACAGGTTAACTTTCTGTTACTTCAGGTAAGGTCTGGTTAGTTCAGGTTAATTCAGTTCTAGTTTTCCTGGTTAGGTTAGTTCAGTTAAACTTTTTACGTTTAGGTTAGGTAGGCTAAGGTTAGTTCAGTTCTACTCATTATGTTAAAATTAGAGAATTATAAGAACTCACGAGTCGTTGCCGCAATATCAGTTATGTAATTTTTTTTTATTTTGTTTCTAGATGCGACCACATAATTTTAATGCACTTAATGATGAACTCCGACGTTTGGCATCACTGTAAATATATTTCTAACACTACTGTCAGATTTGAGAGTTTTCGCATCAATTTTGTCAAACATTTTCAATTTTTGTTTTCTTGTTTCAAAGTGAAAAGTGGCTCATCCAAGAATTTTTTTCTTTCAATCTGTTTTATAGACAGTCAGCTACTATTAAAAAAAGAAAAAACCTTGAAAATCGAGATGACATAAACTTTACAAGCACCCGATCGGTGACCTATAGGCACCCATTGTTGACAATTAGTCGTGTTTTACCTAGTGTAAGTTGCTTTACATAACTTTTAGTGCTGTTTAATCATTTTATATATTTTCTTAAATATGTTGTAAAATGTTGTTTTATCATTTAAGTCATCCGACCGACGGCACAAATATTTCTTAACTCTACAAATGAAAATACTAACAAATTATTCTCAAAACTAAGGAAAAACTACATAAAGATTATGAGAGTAGGCTGGTTTACGAAGTTCCTTGTGATTCTTGTGAACGAACATATATCGGACAAACTGGTAGGTACCTAACAACCGGAATCCAAGAACATAAAACGAGTATTCGCCCATCTAATGTAGCTAACTCTAAACAAAAGACAGCACTTGCAGATCATTCGGAAAAATTTCTACATTCCTTTGGATTCGATGATGTAAAAATCCTAGGGCATCAAACTAACTATCAAAAAAGACTCTTAAAAGAAATTATCGAAATTCAAAAGAGCCCTAAACCTATTAACAAAAAACAAAATGTGTATCAACACCGTTATGATTGCAGGGAGATGAACGGTAACAAAGGTGAGAAAACTGCTTTAGCTTTGCATTACTTCGTGGATGATCACGTTTTCGATTTCGGGGACGTAAAAGTGCTAGATCGGGAGAATCATTACTTTAAGAGGAATGTGTGCGAGATGATTCATATTGCGCTGAACGAGACTGTTAACAGCAGGACAGACACGCAGGGACTCAGCATACAGTATAGGAATCTAATTCATATTTATAAAGAATTAACATCTTAACTTGTATTTGCGGAACTAAATGCCAAACATTCCTATATTGATGCTCTGGCTGGGGTCTACGACAATAGTCATTTATTGTTATTGAGACGAACAACGTGTCTCGTTGATCTTGTAAACTAAGTCCTTTTGTGCTGTTGTGTGGAGTATGTTATTCTCTATGTTTGCCTCTTTTTTATATCATCATGGATGTGCAATTATTAAACATTGACACCACCCTTGTTGTTAGAAAATAGGTAAGGCCTCAAATATTTTAATTTTGTTTTAAATGTAATGCGTTTCCTGTGTAGCGTCATTGTTTTATTAGTAGATATTATATACAATTTTTTTACATATATTAATCATAGTATCATCAATATTTGTACTTTGTTGTCACCTGTGCAAGTATTTAAATTATCATGTTTGTTCCTTCCTGTTTCATTAAGTAGTGTGTTCTCATTATATGTCACAGCCCTAAAGAAGACGTTAATTAAACGTCGAAACGTGGAAAGGGTGTTTCATTTGTCCTAAACCTGCCAACCACCTGAACTGTAAGTGCTACACCATCACCAAAAAACAGGATATTGATGAACTCTTGATGGACTCGCAATTCATATTTCCACTTATTAAAAAAGTCCAAAACAAAGAATACTGGCCGATTTTGTGTGTTTAAGAGTAGGGAGAATGTTTAGAAGAATGAAAAAGAAGAAAGAAATATATATAAATTAATTCATTAATGAAAACCTAAAATTGAATAGGAGGAATTCTTCGTCTGTAAGCTTCCTCTTTGTTCTTTTGTTGTTTTTTTTTTTGAGATTCCACTTGGTCAATTTGTATTGAATTCCTTAACACTGAACAATTTCATTCTGCCTTGTACTGTGTAGCAGAATGGTCCTCTCCTCTCGTTGTTCGAACATCATAATAAAAAGTAATAATAAAAAATGAGAACGTCTCGCATGTCTGTTGAGTCTGACACACGGGAGGTGGCTTGTGTTGTATGTAAGTACAGATCACCCCGTTGTTGTTTTTTGTGTTTTATAATTTTAATAATTATAATAATTCTACGAATTGTAATAACTGCTCAAGATTTTGTGCTTGTTGAATGTATAAGTGTTTCTATTGTTTAAACAAATTTTTTAGTGTCCTGAAGATGGCACTAATTTAATGCCGAAACGTCGACATTATACAACATTTCTACACCCTGTAGTTTCATTGATCCACACCAAGCAATCGTCAGTCAAATATATACTTGGGATCACTAGAACCATTGTTTCATCATGTCCTACTTTCACAGAACCCATTTCACACTCCACATGACCGACGCGTATAATTTATAACAGAGGGTACCACCGCTATTACCCGGGTAAACACTAAAACAAAAAACTTTTAATTTGTCGTGCTTGGATCGTGTTTCGATTCTTGTATTTATAATATTAATATGTAATCATTTTGATACAACATGGTTTTGATTCGAGTCTACGGTACTCTACTCTCTGATTTGAAAAACTTCATACGTGACGAGCAAGTTTCTGTTTAGTTTGGTTTTTACTAGAAATCGTAGATATTACTGGTCATAATAATAGAGTTTAGGCGCTGATAGTGGCCTGAGGGCCAAAACCAATCCCCCAAAAAATTCTATTAAAGGGACTTGTTTCAAAAACCCATCCGTCTCTTCCCCCATCCTCTAGAAAAAAAAACATAAAATTACATTCTAAAAGGTTTTCTGGGCTTTGAAGGAGTGATTTATAGAATGACGTTTCATCCACAACTGCGACGGACTTTATCAAAACTGATAAGGCATTGTGCGAAATTCCCTTGCTTCTCGACGTTAACTGATCAAACAACTGAACAGTCCGTCGTATTTATACTGTGAGTAATAGTTATTGGGATAGGAGTGGGGCGGAGTTGTAGTGCACAATACGTATGGCGCAGAAGTTTCTTCCAGTCTGAATTTAAAGCCGTAATTTCCCCTTTAGTGTAAACGGATAGTAACGATAGTGTTGATATTGCTTTGTTGGGTGCCAGTCAGGTGGTGCCAAGTCAAGTAGTGCTGGTGGTCATAGGTATCCTCTATCAGTACCAGGGGTTTAAGGTGTTCCATGCAGTTGTAGCTCGTTATACATCTACCCCTTCATGTGCACCTCAATCTCCACTCCAGCGTGGCAGACGAGCGTTCAGTTGTCAAAACGCCAGAAAGATCGCTTTGGCTATTGCTTCATTGTCTTTGATAATGTCCGCCACAGTTGTAAGCGAAGTTCCATTAGACAATGGCTTCAAAACCCAGAAAACACTTTAGAATGTCGCTTAAGCGACTGTGAAGGCATTCACGCGCTACTAAGAGAGAATTGCTTAATTTAGAAATTACGAAGGTTTTAATATACCCTGACTTGAGCAAGATGGCGAGTTGTTCATAAATTTTTATTTACAAAATACCAATACCTAGTGATCATTTTTCGAGTTTAACCATGGGGATCTCGGTTATTTCAAGAGATACGTAGAAGGTTAAATGAGGGTAAAGGTGAGATTCTACTCTAGTCAAATTAGGGTAAAGTTACGCAATTGGCGTTTTCAGTTTTCGAAAATGTCCTCTAATTCCGAAAATATTCGCAAAAAAATCGAATTGAAGAAAAAACGTTTTTATTTTTTCTCGTCGTAATTTAAAGAGATAATTAAAAATAATTGTCACTTTTTCATAGCCACTTTTTTTGCTCTTTGCAGGATGGTAATTTCAAAACTTAAATCTGACGTATCCTTTCCATGCAACAATTTTTTTTAACCTTTATTTTTAGGCTGTAGACAATGATGTACTATTAGGCGAAACATCTTGGACTTTCATTGTCTCTATTGAGTTTTTTACACAACGTTTCGAGCAGTGGAACCTCTGCTCGTTTTCAAGTGAAACTGAGTATTACGCTCAAGGCTACTTGCTTATGTACCAACACAGCCAACCACGCCCACCATTTCTATTGGTCGGATCGTCGCCACCGTCGCGCGTCAAGCGACCAGCACTTGTCCGCCGTATGAACGGATGCCATACCGAAGAGACGTCGCAACTTGGTTTACTAAAGACGCCCTCATTGACTGCTTCCTAAAATTTCTTCCAGTGCTGTTCCCTATGTACAAGTTTGGCTTCCGACCACTTAATATTATGGTGTTCGAACCAAGCGTGCTCTGCAAATCCAGATTATGAGTTGAGTATGAGTTCTGCGGTCCTAAACTCTTACATGCAAAGGACGCTTGGTTTCTCCTATATACGCCATGCATGTAAGTATGCATTGCATTGCATGTAAGAGTTCAGGAACACAGAACTTATACGATAAGAGGAGAAACATCAAAATCGGGAATTGCAGAGCCCACTTGGACCGATCGCCACAATATTCAGTGGTCGGAAACCAAAATTGTGCATAGGAACAACACTGGAAGAAACGAAAGTTTAAGGAAGCAGTCTTCATTGGAAACAATGAGGGCGTCTTTAGTAAACCAAGTTGCGACGTCTCTTCGGTATGGCATCCGTTGATACGGCGGATGAGTGCTGGTCGCTTGACGCACTACGGTGGCGACGATCCGACCAATAGAAATGGTGGGCGTGGTTAGCTGTGTTAATACATAAGCAAGCAGCCTCGACCTTAATGCTCAGTGTCACTTAAAAATGAGCAGAGACTCACTGCTCGAAACGTCGTGTAAAAAAGTCAATAAAGACAATGGTCCAGATAAAGTCCAAGATGTTTCTCTTAAATTATTTTTAGTACGATTCTGGATATTTTATATTGGATTCTGAATCTCCTTACAATTCTACATTCGGGATATGTGACAGTGAATAATTCTAGTAACTTTTAGGTAAAATTGTGCTGCCCGGTTAACAATTTTTTTGACCTCGGCTGAATACAGATTTATTCTTAGGCCGATAGTTTAGTCGGATTGGACGAAATATTCGCAAACTGCAAAGGTCTATTTGATTGGTAATAGGAACGCAGTGCCCAACGGTACCTGCCACCAATCAAACAGTTCCATTTCCCCAAAAAGATCGTGACCCGGCTTTAACAACAAATTTTAACAATCACATCACAAAATCAGCAAAATCTAACCTTAAAGTCAATAGAATTATTAACTGTCGCATATCATCGAGTGCAGAATTCCAAGGAGATTCAGAATCCGAAATAAAACATCCAGGACCGTATTTAAAAAAAATAAAGTTGATGGTGGTTGCGTGAAAACACAACACAACGTTGGGTTTTAATTTTGAAAATAGCACATTGAAGAGTGCCTATCAAGAATTGTCACTTATTTTTAATTATTTCAGTCGGAATTTTCGAAATTTGGAAACGTCATTTTTTTAAACTTTTAATTTCGCACCGTTAACCGCATCTTTTCAAAAAACTGAGATACTTACGGTTAAACTCGAAAAACTGCACCCTGTATGGAATGTACTATACAGTGTGACCATTTTCATCGCAGGATAGTATTTAAAGTATTGTATATATCGATTTGGGACAACAGCGGTATCATGTAGAAAAGGAAGAGCTACATTTAAAAATACTGACCACTATACCAGGGTGTTCCAAAAAGTAATGACAATTGAATTTTAAATAAAGCATCATTAATATTGTGGTATTTTCGAATTTGATGGTTCATTTGAAGCATTTTCGTGTAGCATGTACTACGACCATCTACGAACAGTTCTTTAGAGATGATGAGTCTAAGAATTGTCTTTTTTTTATACTTCAAAAAACTATAGTTTTCAAGCGGCTTGAAATAGAGACCTTTTCTTAGTTTATACGAATTTATCAATCAATCCCGCTTCTAAACGTTACAAGATTGCAACAAATTTTAAACACGTCTTTCAAATTTTCAAATGAAAAAATTTAAAATAGTGCTGAATGACAGACTTTTAAAAATTATTATAGAAATGTACAATTCGTTTTGCTTTACCTCTATATGAAAAAATGCTTCTAATAACCCACCAAATGCAAAACGTAATAATGTCTTTTGTGTCTTTAAAAAAAACTAATTTTTGATATGATATATAGGTTATCAGTTTGTTATTGTGTAGACGGTTAAAACGTTTCTTGAACTTTAGGGACGTGTTCAGCGTGGACGAAAAAAGCCACACGGGACACATGAAGGCGATAAAACAGTCGGTACTGGACGGTACCTCTAAATGGTCGGCCAAAATCGCCATTACAGGTTTGTGGGCGACATACCTATAATAGTGTCCCCGTGGCTCGATGCGTTATATTGTGTTATTTCCATATTATATCGATGTGTAATAATAATTGTTTTACCAAAAGAAGAAAAAGCAAACCATTTGGTTTTTTTTTGTTGTGTGGGTTTATTTATTGTTACAACAAACTCATTTTCTTCTTTTCTCTTCTGTCTATACCCAGTTAGCTGCTACTTTTAGTGTGTATGCCATGTGTGTGTTTTGTATGTAAATATTTGTCGTTTTAGTGCTAAAAGGTTCAGTTTTGTTTTACCTTAATTATTGTTGAGTTTCCTTTAATCGCTCGCTCTAAGCCACCGACTAGTAACAAAACCGCTTGAAGTCTGACGTGAGGTCCGTGACAAACGACCCATACTGGGGCCACCACAACCCCACTTCCATTATCCGCGTTTATTTAATTACCGAAAACAACTATTAAATAGCCAGTAATTTGTCTCGGAGATACAAAAACTCGAGGAGCTGTTAAAGGGAGGTGCGAGTTAATGGGGCTAAACGATTCTTGTTAGGCCGACGATGATTAAGGATTAATGGTCTTTAGATAGCCAAAGAAGCCTGGGGTTTAGTTATCTAAACAATAGAGTTTATATATCCACCAAATAAGGGATTTAGGTACAAATTATTAATGATACGTCAGCAAGATTCCATGAAGCCTTAAGAAGCGAAAGAATTTTTCTGTTAAGTGTCACTTCTTTACGACCCTGTGGTTTAGAGCGATTTTTGTTTTCTGTTATAATTTGCTTAGAACCTACTCTATTGTTTCTGTTTTAGTTTTACCAACTCTTACTTTCTCCGTATTCAACTACTAACTCTACTTCACTCTTTACTACTGAACCTGCCCACACATGCCATTTTTGTGCGTAACAGTTACAATTTAGAGATTCGGTGATTTTGACCTAAGCGATGGTGGACTGACGAGAGAATCTCCGCATTGTAGCTGACGGCTATTTCTGTATTTTGTTGTTGTTTCCGGTACCGCCCACCCACTCAGAACGACATTTGGGGTGGATCCCGACACACACATAGACTCGATCGAACAAGCCAAACAAATGACTATCGAGGGAACGAGCAAGTGGTCGGCTAAGATCACTATCACAGGTATTACTGCCACCAGCGGCTGCATTCTAACGGGATTTTGACTATCGTTCTTTGACTATTACTATTTCGGTATTTGCGATTCTCTTTCGCCTCTGGTGATGTCAAATATTCGGCCGTCAAGACGCAATTAAGTCGATAGTAATTAGATTGAGTGAGGTTTGACTAATATTTGGCATCAACGTGTCACGCAACAAAACTTTTTTCTGACGCCTTTCGCACTATTAGGGGTAATTGACTTCGATTTCTCAATAGCTAGGTGGTTTTCCTACTTTCTTCTTTGGCAGTTTGGCTAACATTTCTTGCACAGCGCTTTTATGATACATCCCAATTTAATACTGATTATATTTGAACTTGCGGTTTATCATCGAAAAGTTGAAACATTTTACGCCAACGTTTAAGAAAATAAATTGCTTCAAAATGGCTTGTCTACGGTTCTGTGAAGCAGATAAATCCAATGCTTACGTCATTAAAAAAAATAGAGGGAACAAAGAAAATATGCATTAGTACCTATGCAATTTCTCAACTTTCTTCTCAAACTTCATTCTAAACATTTTTTTATCCTGTATTGGTGTTCAGGTTCTCCTCCTGGATGAAGATTGATTGGGTATTGACGAAGTTTTATTATTCCACGGTGCTCATGATTGAGATCTCGAAAACTGTACGATATGCTTAACTGAATTAATCCTAATGCTACTCAAGACGACGGTTACCTGAGGTTTAAACTCTAATTTTACTATATTGTATTCAAGGTTGAAGACGACCTTGAAGAACTAAGGTAAATTATTTGATACTGATGACTTAGTGTTCTATTGTCTTCGACTTTGGATTTCTAAGAGTCTCTTTGAGGGAGAACATTGTATGTATGGATCGCTTCACAATCATCTCGCATGCCCTAGTGGAAGCACCCGCCGTCGTCAGATGGCGCCACTTACATATACGTACAGGCGTCTAAGCAAGATTTAGATCCAATTGCCGTTCAGACTTATTTTTCTATCAGGTTCGAGGTATACCGTACTGATGAGCTCTAATAAGAGCGAAACTAGTCTATGGTTCCTCTGCCTGATAGAGAAATGAGTCTGATACTCTGCTAAACGTCGCCCCCAGACAATATAGGTACGAAATCTCGGCCATTTGTCTGTGGGAAGTGACAATATTGCAGAAAACTGGTTTTTGGATCGCTTCACAATCATCTCGCATGCCCTAGTGGAAGCACCCGCCGTCGTCAGATGGCGCCACTTACATTGTATGTATGTTTATCTGTCAAAATCTTCCATTTAACCGCAAACTAGAGTTTAGACCGAACTTTTAAGTCTTCTAGAATGTCCATTGTGGCTTACTTGATTTGCCTACTTGGCGCCTCTTTTACAAGATACAATATATTATTACATCCTTGTATTACAATAAAAGGACATTTATCTTACACAATGAGCAAAAGAGGTTCAGCAATCTCCAATGAAAGCCCATTGTCTATATCTGTATATACATAAATAAGACCAATTTCTCTAAGGGCTTGATGACGTAAACGCATTCTTCTTAAGCCGTGTTCATGCAACTTTTTTTATAATTGTTAATTCTTTATTCCCTTGTTATTGCTTTATACCATCTTATAATCATTAAAAATTAAACAGTTACAGCCGACACTGTTGACAGTTGATATTCCCATTTAGCTTGAGAAAAGTCCATGATTTTCTTTTGTAAAAAATTAATTTTGTAATACCATCAAAATATCAGTGGACTGTCGATGTCGAAACATTTTCTTAGCTTTATTAGCTAAAAAGTTAATAATTGAAAAAGGCATGCAATAAGGCAACAGCACTGACATGACAACTCGCAGGACAGTGGCTTGACAGCGCGGTTACCATGGTGATTAACTGCGTAGGCAATAAAAATTCACTTCGCACCTGAAAGGCTAATGGTGAATTGCAGTCTTACATTTATGTAACCTCTCAAGACTCCCCATTATAATGCCTTAGCCGGAATAAAATCTTCACGGAAATAAAAAAAAAGTGGCTATATCCATGTCCTATCCTTCTGTAATATATATTATTATTACCGAACTGAAAATTGCTTAGCCATGAAAACCTAGGTAATAAAGGACAACCCTGCAAATACTGCAATTTAATAAACATTGACAAGGCTTGACAGCGCGGTTACCATGGCGACCGACTGCGTAGCCAATAAAAATTCACTTCGCATTTCAAAAGCTAATGATGAATTGCAGGCCTATATTTATGTAGCATTGCTAGACTCACTAGTCTTAGCAGGAATAATATTTACATAGAAATGGCAAAAAGTGGCTACATCCACGTTCCACCCATCTGTCATGTTTTATTATTTTCAAACTGGAAAAGGAAGTGAAAATAGTTTAGCCTGGAAAATCCAGGTAGAAAAAGTCAATCCTACAAACACTGCAGTTTTGTTATATTTTATTATTAATAAACCTTGACAAGGCTTGAGAGCGCGGTTACCATGGTGACCAAGTGCGTAGCCAATAAAATTCACTTCGCACCTCAAAGACTAATGATGAATTGCAGGCCTACATATATGTAACCTCTCTAGACTCACTATTATAATGTCTTAGCACATTATAATGTCTTTCACCCATCTGTAATATTGTTATCTTCAAACTGAAAATTGCTTAGTCTTACTTATTGGCTGTACAATATGGTAATCAGACCGAGGATGACCTATGGGGCCATGGTCTGGTGGCGGACAGGGCATGCTTTATGCTGAGGTTGGCCAGACTGCAGAGAGCCATAACGGGTACATTCAGAGCAACACCGATACCAGCATTCAATGCCTTACTGGATCTGCCGCAACTTCCAATCTGGGTTAAGAGGGTGGCGATGGCGTCCTGCAGGAGGATGGATTTCTGCGGCCAGTGGAAGGATACAGCCATGGAAAGTGGTCACATGCAGATCACCAGTCTCATTTAGCTGCGACTGAAACCTCCATTTGGGATAAACATCCCAACAAGGGACGAATTCAAGGAAGAACTGCTTCAGCAACCTTCTGAGAATAATCAGCTATGGAATACAGACGGATCAAGATTGGCTATGGAGCTGGAATCAAGAGCTGGAATATACAAAGCATGCCATGTAGAGGGCGAGGGCTTCGCCTTGGGAAGCCACACCACGGTTTTCCAGGCGGATACCATTACTCGAGGTGGCCACACGTATAGTATCAGTAAGTCAGACAGAGAGCAGAGCAGGACATCTACATCTACTCCGACAGTCAGGCGTCTCTGGGAGCCATCCGCAGGAGCGAATGCTCTTGAGTCACCGGCAGAAACAAAAAGGGTGACTCTGAGATTGGTTCCTGGACGTAGGCGCATCGAGCGGAACGAAAGTGCCGACGAATCGGCCAAGCGTGGTTTCCAGACATGCTTTACTGGACCAAAACAATGTCTAGGAGTAAGTAAGATAAACAGGCACATGCACCGCCTAGGAATGGTTGACAGTCCACTCTGCACCCACTGTGGGGCAGGGAAGAGTCGTCATACCACTCTTTGGGAGTGAGGCGTAAATGGGAGAGACTGCGCCAGAGAACACTTGGAGCCGCTTTTCTTCATCGAAAGGAGCTTCCAACTCTGAAATGGGACAGACCAAGAAAATATACCCTAACCCGGATAGATCCACGGCCTCTTGGCTTCTTGGGAGAATCCGGCAGTGCCTGGGAGACCTTATAGGAATCCTTACTGGACACTGCAGACTAAACAGGCACATGCACTAAGAAATGGCTGACAGTCCACTCTGCACCCACTGTGGGGCAGGGAAGACTCAATCGACTCAAATCAAAAGGAGATATAGAAAAACTACATAACTTGTTTGCGGATAAATTATACCGTCCCAAACCGCGATCCAATAGAATTTTTAATTGTTTGTTTAAGGTAGGGCTCGAGTTTACGACTGAAGACTGAAGAAGTTTAAGCTTAATTAAACGAAAAGTCGGCGAAGAGTTTATTGTTTGAATTCTGTCCCAATCCGCCAATTTAACAAACATATACAAGTCCTGGAAAGCAGCCTTTTAGTTCACTATAGTTTCTCTAAAGTTACAGGCGGTTTTTCAAAAGTTGACATTAGCAGATGACTCCTTCAGTTAAACAACCCGATGTTGATTCTATGAAAGATTAATACTTTGTAAAGAGTATTCTGATCTGCACAACATCTCACCATTAATGCTGTGTCTTCAGAATTACTTGGGGAAAGCTGGATAGTGCAATTATTTGCTAATAAAAGTCTTAGGGCAATCATAGATCAACTATCTGAGAACTCAACCTCTTCCGCTTACTAAATTAATTTTTGAATCAATCTCTTCAAAATAGATTCAAACATTTTTCGCTGACAGCTTTGATCTGAATTAGCTTAGAAAGCCGGATAATGTATTGATTTGATGAAAAAAGTCATTATTGAGGCAATCTCAGCCAAACATAATGTTTTTTTTTGACAAAATTGATTTTTAAATTAATGTCCATCAAAAGAGCCTCAGAACCGTTAATTTTTACTTAAAATCTCGATCAGAATTTACTGAGAAAGCTGTCAAGCAGTCAAAACTCACTTCTTTTTTTGATGCACAAACTAAAATAGACTCAGGAAGATAAATATAGCATATTTTAGTTAAATATTCGGTTAGAATCACCTGAGAAAGCTAAATAATGCATTTATTTGCTAAAAAAAAAGTTATTAGACACAATTAAGGCAATCTCGATCAAACTTTACCTCTTTTGTAGACAAAATTGAATTCTAAGTTAATCTGTATCAAAACCGACTCAGAACTGAGAAAGAATATGAGAAAGCTGGATAATGGATTTGTTTACTAAAAAAACTTTACTAAGGACTACTTTTACAACTTAAATTTGAGGTTTAAACTCTAGATTTGACGCACATTGCATTGTTTATCTGTCAAAATCTTTCGTTTGTCTTCAAACTAAAGTTTAAACTGAACTTGTAACAGTGGGCCTAAGGCAAGCTCAGTCGAAACTGTCCTTTTTGTTGATAAAATTTGTGTTTGCATAAATTTCCACCCAAAAAGAGTCAGAAAGAGAAATGTCACACTTTTTGCTTAAAATCTTCACCTGAATGACCTGAGACAACTGAATAATGCTTTTATTTGCTGATAAAAGTCTTAGGGCGATCTTAGTCAAAACTATCTTAACTATCGAAAAACTCAAACTTTTCTGCTCATAAAATTCATTTGATTGAATCAATCTTTTCAAAACTGACACACAGATAGAAATATCACATCTTTTTCGCTAAAAAAAACGCTATAAAAAATTTAAAAAAAACATTATTCAATTAATCTCGGTCAAAACTGACCTTTCTTGTTGATAGAACTCAATTTTGAATTAATCTCCATCGAAATATACTCAGACAGATAAAATATGTCGCATGTTTTGCTGAAAATTTCGGTCAGAGTTACCTGACAAAGCTAAATAATGCATTAATTTCATCTTTTCTTCTCACTTTTCAAAATTTGCCTTTTTTGCCAAATCTTCTTTTCAATCGTCATCAGACTCAAAACGATTATTGTTCCATGTTTTTGCTTAAAATCTCTATCAATGTAATATGAAAAAACTGGATAATGAATTTGTTTGATGAAAAAGTCGTTATTAAAAGAATGACAGTCTAAACTGAACTTTTTGTTGTGAAAAGATATCTTTGAAATTAACTAAATAAATGCATTTATTTGCTGCAAAAAATTGTATGAATATAATCTTAGTCAAAACTGAATTTTTTTGTTGATAAAATTATTTTTTTAAGTAATTTTTATCGAAAAGACTCAGGACGAATAATTTTACATTTTTGTATAAAATCTCAATCAGGATTACTTAAGAAAGCTGAATAATGCATTTATTTGCTGAGAAAAATCACTATCAAATCAATATCAGTGATAACTGACTCTTTTTGTTGACAAAATTGAATTTTTAATTAATCTCCTTCAAAACAAAGTCAAAACAAGGAAAAATAATCAAAACGAATAAAAAATCTCGATCGAAATTACCCGGGAAAGCTGGATAATAATTTTGTTAGTTGATAAAAATCACTTCTAAGGCAGTCTCAGACAAAACAGACTAAGAACAACAAATTTCGCATTTTTTGCTTCAAATCTCGATCTGAATTATCTGAGAAGGCTGAATAAAGCTTTTGGTAGCCGAGAGAAGTTTTTATTAAGACAATCTCAGTCAAAACTAACTTTTATATTGATAAAATTAATTTTTTATTTAATTCCGGGGAAATGTTCGAAAACGTGTACGATTACTTATAAATGGACTTCGCCAAGTTGGGTTTACTTAAAAAGGTGTATGAAGCCATTTTAGAGCAATTTTTTTCAAATTTGAACAAAAAATTGCGTTAATCAGTTATAGAAAAAGTATCAGGTGGATAAGGGGCAGGAATTATCTAACATATTCACATGGAGGATGGGTGGCTATACAGGTGGCTATAAAATATTTTATGGAATCAATTATTAGTTTGCGAATTAATACATAATTAATTATATATTAATTAATTACTGAAATTTTAGTCAGATTAGGAACATTAAAAATTTGAATTCGTCAGACTCCCATCATGGTAAACTTGAGTGACTGTTTTTTTAAAGAGTTTCTATTAGTAGACACAAACATGACGATCCAACTTGTTGCTAAAGTAGCTGAGCCACTCAACGACACAAACCATACTATAAGAAGAAAGCATTACGTCAAGCGTACTTGCATGGTTGGATTTTTGTGTCGATGTAGAAAGAGATAGATAACAACTCTCCATGTAATGTAACAATAACATAATTCTTCTATGCTTTTTAGGATATTTTATCTTTGTCTTTGGGGCTGGGCCAATCAACGATAAAAATCATAATAAACTGCTCGTCAGATCAACCGGGACCAACAATTTTTTGGGTCATTTTTAAAATGTCGTAATTTCCAACCGGACGAACTGATTTAACTGCGAATTGTGGCGTTTTAAAGTTCATTTAATTAGGTTTTTGCTGCAATCGACCTTCAACTTTAATATTTTCCAGTGGTGTTATGTGAGGGAAAGGAACGTGTGGAAAAAAATTTAAAGTTCTAGTTAATGCCAATACGCCAACAAACTTCCTTTAGATTCATTCTAACATGACAATGTGTTGCAACAAGTTGATACATTGGGACATGTTTGGCCGATTTTTGATGTACTGGATACCTGGTTCAACAGAAATATCGTTTTTTCGAAAATCCTGACTTTTTATAAAATTTTTCGATGATACGCAGCCTGGGCAAGAAATTGATAGCAGCGTTCACGATGAGCCTATGCAGTAGACTTATGGCGAGCTTTGCATGCAGTAGATATTGCTCGGGAGTCAATATAGTCTTATACTACTTGAATGATTCAGGAACTCCTGCAACTGCCTGTCATTTCCGTCCCATACAATAAAAGTGTCATCGACATACCGGAGCCAAACTTTGGGTTTATGCGTAGCTTTTTCAATGGTGTGTGTTTCAAGCTACTCCATGTAAATATTTGCCATAACCGGTGATAGTGATAAACCCATCGGAAGCTCATCCTCCGTCTCAAAAAGCTGATTTTAAATCTAAAAGTATGAGCCTTTGAGGCAGCAGCGCAATAGGTCCATCATCCTCCTCCACAAGCAGCGATGTTCTCTCCTTCTAAGATGCATCCGCCCTCGGCCTGACCTCGACGATATCCAACCACTCCTCCAACCTTGGTTGCTTTCTACATCAAAACTCACAAATGTGTCCCTTTCACCCAATTCTAAGTCCTTAAGAATACTAACAAAGTGTTCAGAATCTTCATCAGAGTCCTCATCGATGGCTTCATTCTACCAAGAATTCAATCATCGTGGTGCGGCCTAGAGCTCCCCGACTTTGCAGAAAATATTTAACATCCCTTTTACTAAACCTTTGATTAATGTCTGCAATCCGTTCTGGAGTAAACTTGACTGTAAATCTTTGTGGCAAAATGGTCTTGCACTCGCTGAATTCGACAACATATTTCGGACCAAACTGTATGTCAATGGACAAAATTTCAAATGTTTGCCCGGCCCGCAGCAACCGCACATTTTCAAACAGTTTCACGTAAATCTCTTTGTTCCAATCAATAATGAATGAAGACATCTTTGCGACTATGAATTTACAGCTCGACTACTACTTATATATAGCACTTGAGGTGGGGGATGAGCTAGCTCTCAAGGTTAAGACGCCAGCGCATAGGCGCTCAAGGTTACGCGCATCTCTCATCAGCCGACGGTGACGCACAAGGTCACCTCTAGCGCGGACCTGTCAAGGTCGCTTGTTGCGATCCTCGAGGTCACCTCCACGCGCTCGTCTTGGCTTCTCAAGGTCAAACGGCGCGTTCAAGGTTACGCATGTCGCCGGCGTACAAGGTCAGTGATTTGTGTAGACCCGTCGTTGCGAATTTCGAGGTCACAACCAAGCGCTTGTCATGGCTAAGGTAGAAGAAAGTCCTTGGATTGTCTTGGATTCGGCTTTGTTTAACTACTTACAAAGGAGGTGGTTTTTTCCAATCAAAGGTTGGATGATTTGAAGGAGAAATCTACTTAGAAGACTTGTTGGCGAGTCTCTAGAGCTTGTGATTGGTCTTATGGCGCGTTTCCACGGGTAGACCCAAATCGAACGACTTGGTAGTTCGCCCGCGGTAGAACTCATAATTTTGTTTACACGGTCAACTTCTAGTCGTTCGACTAAAACGTCATCAGTAGAACTGCATGAAGTAGCTCGGCTTGCCCCTTCAGTCGACTCGATTGTGAAATCGAAACGCTTTGTCAAAATTTTGTTTACACTATCGATTTCTAGTCAAACTACCAAGTCGTTCGACTTGAGTCGACCCGTGGAAACGCGCCTTTAGGGGCCTAATTGTTTTGTGAATTTTAGGTAACCCGTGAAGAAACATGGTGGTTTACTATGGTGTGGAGTGAGAGACCTCCTAGTACCTTCAGGAATGTGACGTTCATATTTTTTTAGAGCTCTGTAGATTTATCCTTCAACTCTTTTAGTCCAAGATGTTTCGCTTATTAGTACATCATTGTCTATCACCTTTAAACAAACGTTAGAAAATCAATACGGACTTGGCATTAGCGAGAGTAGGTACTGCTTTATTTACCACTGAAAAACACTAAACTTAAAACTGGATTTCAGAAAAAATCTAATTAGATCAGCTTCAAAACGGCGCAAGTCGCAGTTAAATCCGTTCATCCGTTTGGAAATTACGAGACTTTAAAAATGACCCAAAAAAATTGCTTGTCCCGGTTGGTCTGACGAGCAGTTTATAAGAAAGCATTACGTCAAGCGTACTTTCATGGTTGGGTCTTTGTTTCGATGTAGAAAGAGGTGGATAAAAACAGAATGTTTATCTCTATTCTGCGACGTATGGCCATGTTGATGTCTACTAACAGAAGGTCTCTGTGTTTTCCTTGACCTGAGCTTAGCCAGGTTAAGAAAAACTCCACAACTTTTTCACATTTTCTTATAACAAATACTTGATGACCTGATACCATTAAACGCCATTAAGGAATAAAATTGCTTTTCCAGCAACGATTTTCGGCTGGTTTCTTTCCTCCTCCAATAAGTATCTCTCCTTGAAATGTCTAATAAAACCCGAAAAAAAGGAAGTCACTTTCGTTTACTTTTTTTCTGCGCCATTCTTTGCGTCTCTCCAATAAATTTCCATACATAATTATTATCGGCGAACGTTGTTGAGCGCCGAGGGTGGCACAAACCTGTGAATGGGGCAAAATTGGTTTCGAAATTGAATTGATTACCTTCAAGCATATATCGTGGCCTCCCAGCCAACTCGACCTTTCAATGCCATATATATAAGAATACATAAATAATGGCGGACTGAAAAGTGCTGATATAGTTTTATAGAAAAAAAACTATCACAGATAGTTGCACCCGTTACATCTCAAGACGCGTTTCGCATCCAACACCATTTCACTCTTGCGATAAGCAACAATTAAGTGTTATAATAGTTCAGAATTTATTTATTTGCCCATAAAGCTGATTAATTCAGAAAACATAATCCAATTCAGCACAGTTCCACAAATTTCGGCCCGCTGACCGTCAAAAACGAAATCCCCACAGTAATTCCAACTTCGGTGTTTCCGTAGGAATTTTCATACGAGATTAAATTTGGCCCAATTTGTTTTTGATTAAAATCTTCGGTGTTTTAATTAACAAAAATATTTCATAGTTTCAAAACTCTAATTACTTGCAAAACATGTGTGTGTGTGCACATGCAAATTATGACGGC
Source organism: Taphrorychus bicolor (assembly GCA_951812265.1). Lineage (NCBI taxonomy): Eukaryota > Metazoa > Arthropoda > Insecta > Coleoptera > Curculionidae > Taphrorychus > Taphrorychus bicolor. The sequence continues at coordinate 31,033,271 of OX638299.1, forward strand.
CACCCCGATTGCGGCTTTAAATTTATTATTTTGGCCGACCTTGCAGTTAAAAGGGACCCTGGTAGAATTCATTTGTTTAATGGTTTTTAGCTTTTTGGGTTAAATCGAGATTAATGTTTTTAGTTTTAGATGGAAAGTCCCATAAAATATTTTATTGTCGGCACTATGTGTAAAAAGGCAAATGAATTAAAGAAAATATAACTTGATTTTTGCTGGAGATCTTGGTCATTTGGTAAGCACCATTTAATGATACACCAGATAATGGGCTAATTTCTGGACCTTTTGAGATCTAATCAAATTATGTACCTACCTTTTTCATAATTATTAATAAAACTTCTTCAATACCTACTAGTAGCTTTGGTTTGAGACTGTAATAAATACTATTTTTTTACCGATCTATCGTCACTCTCTTTGGTTTTTTTAGGATACAACTGCAATAAAGCCAGATAAGTAGGTTTAGCTTTTCATTACCTATTTTTGTGTTATCGTATCTCTGTTATTTCAGAAGCTTGCCCAATAGAATGTAGCTACGGTCATGATGCCTGATAGTTTACTAATTACGAAATTCCTATACCTGGATTTATTATAGAGTAAACAGTTATTAATTCAGCCCCGCTAATTTATGCTTAATAAAGGGTTCGCCTCGGCCATCGATTATTAGTTAATAATTTCGCCGTTAAGGGTATAGCGATCAATATTGTTTCTTGTGGAAGAAATGCGCCCCATATTCTGTAGTTAATTGCTGTTTTTTGAAAACTTAATTTAGCTGCCTTATATTTGGGTTCGAACGTGTAGTGAAAAGAAAGAAGCTTGTCCATAGTGTTTTAATGTTATTCCTAAAATTGTGTTTCTATCATTGGATCAGCAAGATGATTTGTTTATTCCCCAAATCTTGCTCCTTCACTTCCTGTATTTTTATGGCCTCGAATCAACTTTACCAACCCTACGACTCCTAGAAGTTGCAATTTAATCTCTAGTCTCGGGGATATGAGATTATCTTAATCATCCTGGTTTTGTTACTTAAATTGGTCAATTCAGGCAACCGGTCCTCTCTTCCGCATACTCTTCTGTATTTCAATTCTCAAAGAATTCTAAGAAAAATCATTTGCAAATTATTTTTACAGTGACCATAAAAATCGACTAAACTCTATAACGAAAAGCAAGGTTTAACAGACACTACTGAAGAGTTTATAGTGCTGAAGAGAGAGCTGTAAAGCGAGGAGTATTAGATTTAGCCTTCATCCTTTTCTGAATAAAAACTGATATTCAACTTCAATTTTTCGGAGCCTTTGGACAAACGCACATTGCCTAGAAAATATAAATTTTGATCTTTTTGAAGTTCAAATTTAGGAAATTATGCCAAATTGATCCAAATCTTCTAATTTGTTGTTTTTTAAAATTAGTTTTCGGTATGTAGATAGTACACTTTTAAGGGTTGTAGTTGTCCCCATTCCGCCTATGGACGCCCATCACGCCCATGTTAGCCCTGTCAAGAACGGGTCGCAGCGAGCTATCTAATTTTTGTTGATAACTTATCTTTATCGGAGTCCTCATCTCCTCAACCACAAACCTCATCCTCAACCACAAACATTGAATTCTACCAAGAATTCAATGTTTGTGGTGCGGTCTACAGCTCCCCTACTTTGCGGAAAATATTTAACTTTCCTTTCACTAATCTTTTGATTAATGTCTGCAATTCGTTCTGGAGTAAACTTGACTGTAAATCCTAGTGGCAAAATGATCTTGCACTCACTCAATTCGACGACAATTTTCGGACCAAACCGTTTCTATAGTGTCAATGGACAAAATTTCAAATTTTTGCCCGACAGGAAGCGACCGCAGGTTTTCAAACTGTTTCACGTAAAGCTCTTTGTTCAAATTATTAATGAACGAAGACATCTTTGCGACTATGAATTTACAGCTCGGCTGCTACTTATATATAGCACTTGAGGTGGGGGATGAGCTAGCTCTCAAGGTTAAGACGCCAGCGCATAGGCGCTCAAGTTACAAGGCTTGTTGCGATTCTCAAGGTCATCCCCAAGTTCTCGCCATGGCCTCTCAAGTGCTCTCAAGGTCAAGCCATGGCCTCTCAAGGTCAAGCCGCGCGCTCAAGGTTACGCATGTCGCCGGAGTTCAAAGTCAGTGGCTAGCGTAGACCTGTCATTGCGATTTTCGAGGTCAGTTTGTCGTCTGGAGTTCAAGCTTTTCAAGGTAACCCGGCTCGATGCGATCCGTCACGTTTCTTGCGCGAGGTCAAAGCTAATATGGGCGTCCACAAGCGGAATGGGGACACTTACAACCGTTAAAAGTATCCCCATTCCTGTATAGACTAACTACTAGTGAAATTTATCTCCAAACGCCTCATAATAAAAATTTGATCTTTTTTGAGAAAGTCAAATTAGGATTAAGGAAAAAATCCGTTAAGAATAGCTCAAAGCATTTAATAAAACAAATTGAAAATTTTTGGAAATATCGGGTTAGGATTCGGGCCAAAATAGGATAAAAATTATTTAAAACGTCTAAAAAGGCAAATTTGATTGTTTTTGGAGAAATTTAGTTTAGGTTTAGGTTAAGCCTATTAAGAATGACCCACATCGTCAAAAATCAAAAAAATTGAGTATTTAGAGAAACACCCCTTTCAAAAATATGAATGTAGAGTCTTTCGAGAAATTAAGGTTACAATTAGGATTAAAATCTGTTCAGAAAAACCCATATCGTGTCAAAACGCAAATTTGAAGTCTTTGGAGATTACCAAATTAGAATTAGGACTAAAATCTTCTAAAAATGACCCACATCTTTTAAAAATAAAAATTGGAAGACCATGGAAAAATTTAGATTAGAATTAGAACTAAAATCGATTATAAAATTAACCAACTTGTCTAAAAATGCTAATTTGAAATCTTTACAGAAATTCAGATTAAAATTAGGACTAAAATCTATTAAAACATACTCACATCATCTAAAAATGCAAAAATGGCGCCTTTAGAGGATTTCGATTTTCAGGAATTCAGATTAGTATTAGGACTAATATTTATAAAAAATACCAGACCTATCTTGTCTAAAAAAGCAAATTTGGAGTTCTTAGAGAAATTTAGACTAAAAATAGGGCTAAAATCAATTTCAAGTCGTCTAAAAGCAAAATATTTGAGTATTTAGAGAAACACGGATTAGAGTTAAGAGTAAAATCTATTACAAATAACTCACTCCGTTCAAAAATATAAATGTAGAGTCTTTCGAGAAATTAGGGTTAGAATTATGACTAAAATCTCTTCAGAAAGACCCACATCGTGTAAAGACGCAAATTTGAAGTCTTTGGAAATTACCAAATTTGAATTAGAACTAAAATCTATTAAAAATCACCTACATCTTTTAAAAATAAAAATTGGAAACTTTGAAACAATTTAGATTAGGATTAGATTTAAAATCGATTAAAAATTAACCACCTTGTCTAAAAATGTAAATAATAAATCTTTAGAGAAATTCAGATTAACATTAGGACTAAAATCTATTAAAAATTACCCACATCGTCTAAAATGCAAATATTGAGTCTTTGGAGAAATTCAGGTTAGTGTTAGGACTAAAACTGTTATAAAATGACCCACCTTGTCTAAAAACGTAAATTTGGAGTTTTTAGAGAAATTAAGATCAGAAATAAGGTTAAAATCAATTAAAAATTACCCACATCGTCTAACATATGCATATTTAGAGTCTTTGGAATTTTTTTCATAAGAATGAGGGTTAAAAATCCGTTAAAAGTTAACCATAAACTTTAATGTTTCTAGAGTTAGTTCAATTTTAGAACAAAATCAGGCAAAACTTCTAATTTAAATCAGCTAATTTTAATCTTATAATTTGAATCATCTTTGCTGAATCAGGTTGTTTTTTGTAAAATTCGTTTTTGAATCAAACAAATGAAATTTGACTCAAAACGCTTCAAGATACAAATTTGGTATTTGTCAGGAAGTCAGGTTTGGATTAAGGCCAAAATCTCTCAATTATTCAAGCCCTATAAAAATGCAAATTTAATAGTCTTAAACGATTTCAAGTTGGAATTAGAGCGAAAAATTGGTTAAAATGACCTACATTATCTACAAACGTAAATCCTAATGTTTTTAAAAAAAAGTTCAACTTTAGGGCAACATCAAGAAAACTCATTCAAATCTTCTAATTAATTTGATAACAATACTTTTTTGGTTCAAAATAAGTGAAATTTTACTAAAATTTGGTATTTTTCGAGAAAGTTAGATAAGGATTAAGGTCAAAATCCATTAAAAATGGATCAAAGTCTTTAAAAATGCACATTGAAACTTTTTTGAAAAATTCAGGTTAAGATTAGGGTCGAAATAGGTTAAAAATTATTTAAAGCGTTTAAAAAGGCAAACTTGAATTTTTTTGGAAAAATTTAGTATAGAACTAGTGATAAACCTATTAAGAATGATCCAGATCGCCTAAAAGCAAAAAAATTGAATTTTTAGAGAAACACAGATTAGAGTTAGGAGCAAAATCTATAAAAAATAACTCACCCCGTTTAAAAATATGAATATAAAGTCTTTCGAGAAATTAAGGTTACTAATAGGACTAAAATCTGTCCAGAAAGATCCACATGATTAAAAATTCAAATTTGAAGTCTTTAGAGATTACCAAATTAGAGTTAGAACTAATTTAGAATTATTAATTAGAAATGTAAATTTAATAGTCTTGGACAATTTCGAGTTAGAATAAGGGCTAAAATTGATTAAAATGATCTACATTATCTACAAATGAAAATTTTAATTTTTTTGAAAAAGTTCAACTTTAGGGCAAAATCAAGAAAACTGATTCAAATTTTCTAATTAATTTGAAAACATTACTTTTTGGTCCAAAATAAATGAAATTTTACTCAAATTTGGTATTTTTCGAGAAAGCTAGGTAAGAATTAAGGTCAAAATCCTTTAAAAATGGATCAAAGCATTTAAAAATGCAAATTGAAACTTTTTGGAAAAATTCGGAAAAGATTAGGGCCGAAATAGGTTAAAAATTATTTGAAGCGTCTAAAAAGGCAAATTTTAATTTTTTATGAAAAATTTTGTTGAATGTTAGTGCTAAAACCTATTAAGAATGACCCACATCGCCTAAAAGCAAAAAAATTTAGTATTCAGAGAAACACAAATTAGAGTTAGGGGCAAAATCTAATACAAATAACTCACTCCGTTAAAAAATGTAAATGTGGAGTCTTTCGAGAAATTAAGGTTAGTTTTATGACTAAAATCTATTAAGAAAGAGCCACATCGTGTAAAAAACGCAAATTTGAAGTCTTTAGAGAATACCAAATTACACTTAGAAGTAAAATCTTTTAAAAATAAAAATTTGGAGGGTTTGAAAGAATTTAGACTAGAATTAGAATTAAAATCGATTAAAAATCAACCACCTTGTCTAAAAATATAAATTCTGGATCTTTAGAGAAGATTAAAATTAGGACTAAAATATTTAAAAAATTTCCTACATCATCCAAAAATGGAAATATTGAGTCTTTCGAGAAATTCAGATTAGTATTAGGAGTAAAATTGATAGAAAATGACGTACCTTGTCTAAAGCCGCAAATGTGGAATCATTGGAGAAATTTAGATTATAAATAGAGCTAAAATCCATTAAAAATCACCCACATCGTCTAACAATGCAAATTTAGAGCCTTTAGAAAAATTTCCGTAAGATGCGGGTTAAAATCAGTTAAAAATTAACCATACATTTTCAGTGTGAGTGATTTTCTGGAGAGAGTTCAATTTTAGAACAAAATCAGGCAAAACTTCTGATTTAAATTAGGTAATTTTTATCTTCTAATTTGATTAATCTTTGTTCAATCAGGTTGTTTTTGATAAAATTTGTTTTTGAACCACAATAATGAAATTTGACTCAAAGCGCCTCACGATACAAATTTGGTGTTTGTCAAGGAAGCTGGGTTTGGATTAAGGCTTGGACAGTTTCAATTTAGAATTAGGGCCAAAAATTGGAAATGACCTGCATTATCTACAAACGTAAATTTTAATGTTTTTGAAAAAGTTGAACTTTACGGTAAAATCAAGAAAACTGATTCAAATCTTCCACTTAATTTGATAACTTATTTTTTGGTCCAAAATATGTGAAATTTTTGCTCAATTTTGGTATTTTTCGATAAAGTTAGGTAAGAATTAAAGTCAAAATCCATTAAAGATGGATCAAACCATTTAAGAATTCAAATTGGAACTTTTTGATAAAATTCAGTTTAAGATTAGGGTCACAATCGGTAAAATAATTATTTGAAGCATCTAAAATGGCAAATTTCAATTTTTTTGGCAAAAATGGCTACATCGCTTAAAACTGCAAATTTTGAATATTTCAAGAAATTCAAGTTAGAATTAGGACTAAAATTGGTTAGAATTGCCCACAGTGTCTACAATTCTAGAATAAAATCAGCAATTTGAACTTTCTAATTTGCTTTGATTATCAGCTTGTTGTGCTTGGTAAACTATGATTTTGAATCAAAATATGTAAACTTTTTACTCTAAATACAGATTGGTATTTTGCAACAAAATCGGGTTCGGATAGCACCAAAATCGCTTTAAAACTATCCAAAGCTTTTAAAAATGCCAATCAAAGTTTGTCAAAAATTCAAGTTAGGATAGAGCCAAAATAAGTAAAAATTATTGAAAGTGTGTAAAGATGCAAACTTCACATTTTCTGGAGACGAGCAGGTTAGCCATATCGTAAAAAAAATACTAATTTATAGTCTTTGGAAGAATTACGATAAGAATAAGAGCTAAAAGCAGTTAAAAATGACTCACATCTTCTAAAAATGCAAGCTTAGAATTAGGACTAAAATTGATAAAAATAATTCTACTCGCTCAACAATTAAAGTTTGGAGAAATTAAAAATTTAAATAAGACTAAAATCGATCAAAATTAACCCACATCTTCTAGAAATACAAATTTCTGTTTCTTTCTGTTGAATTAGGACTAAATTCGATCAAAAATTACTCACACTGTCTAAAAATGTAAATTTAGAGTCATTAAAGTCTCAAGTTTAAATTAGGACTAAAATCAATTAAAAATAAACCATCTCGTCTAGAGATACTAATTTAGAAATTTTGGACTAATTTAGTTTAGAATAAGAGCCATTGGTCTAATAATTCATATTTTGGGTCTTTGGAGAAATTTAGGTTAGAATTAGGGCTAAACTCGATTAGAAATTACCTACCTCGTCTAAAATGCAAATACGGACATTGAAGAAATTTACTTTATAATTAGGACTAAAATCAATTAAAAACGACCCCTAGCGTCTAAAAAATGCTCTCAAATATAATTAACATTACTCAGGCCCTCTACAGTCCGCAATCCATGTCTCACTGACAATTTCCTTACCCAAAAAGCCCTCCTTATTAAAAAGAGCCTCAAACTTGGTCCTATTTTTTACCTTCCGTTCACTTCTCAGTGCTGCGTTCGCTTTATCTTCTCGCTCTCTTTTATTATGATATGTTCTCCATTCTTAGCTGCAATTACTATCCTTCCCGGTCAATTTCCCGGATCTTTTTCACTTCCAACAGCTTTATTTCGTCTATAATTTACTTTCAGCATCACTCCCTGTGTTTTTTTTCTTTTTTTTTGTAGCACCGGTACTTTTTTTCCTGTTTCTACTGTTTTCCATTTTCTACTCATAATCCTTGTCATGACTAATATTGTTCTCTTTCTGCCTCTTTCCCTTCAGAAGGTGACTTTCTGCCCTATTCTATGTGCTTCCCCCCCCCCTTCTTGTCGTAAAATAGCCGTTTAACCGCATTTAATATACCCATCTTAAAGAGCTTCATTTGTTTTCTTGTACACTTTATCAATCTCCTTTTTTCTCATTTCCTCACGCTTGACTAGCCAGAGTGACGTATTCTTTGCTACTACTAATAGTATCTTGTGCAACTAGTGTCGAAAATTTCACTTTGCACACGAGTGTCACACGAGCCGTAGGCGAGTGATACAATGTTACACGAGTGTGAAGAGTGATTTTCGGACGTGTTGCAAACTATACTTTTTCTACGACTGCAATGTTGCTTCATAACTGATTATTCGTATTATAAAATATATGAAAGGGGTGTGCAAAGCAATCAGAAGCGTGTGCAAAGTGGACTTTGCTCACGCTTCTGTATGAGTGCGTGTACAATGTTTCCGTGTACTTTACACGCGCTGTTTGCAATATGCGATTTTCAACGGTAGTTTGTAGTGCGGATTTGTTAATTTTCGTGACAGTCGTAGAAAAAATATTCCCCCTCTACTTAACTACAACCCCCTTTAGTCTTTGTTTAATTCCCCAGCAATATCCCTTGTGTCCCTATTTTTTATGTTTATATCTCTAAAAGATTGTGTAGAAAAAAAACATATAGGTAAAAATTAAGGTAATAAGAAGAAAATAATTTTTTCTAATTTTGACATATAAAGTGGCACTTTTCAATACTGATGACAGTGACGTAACGTCCTACTTTTCGTAACTAGTTACGAAAAGTAAAATCTTTCGTAACTAGTGATGAAAAGTTTGTGTCACCACCAGTTGCAGGTTTCGGCTGTGGCACACCGTTGCTATAGTTTTACGGTATTAAGTAGATACAAAGTGGTTTAAAAGTAAATATTGAAGTTTAATAATAATAATTCTCTCTCTAAGTAGGTATTTGTAGTCAAAATTAGAAAAAAATTTGTATGAAACACGTGACGAAAAACCTTTTTTGTGTATCTCATTCAAATTGCGGGAACTCGCTGCGGTCGTCCCGCAAACATTCATTCGTTACACAGAATCGGACTTTTCGTAACTGGTTACATAAATAGCTATTTTTCAACTGTAAAATTCCACGTTTAGCATGATGGTTACCTTGAATTTGCTAAAGCGTTTCGGCCATTGTGTGGTGGCTCAAGAACCGTCTGAGAGTATTCGTTTCCTTTGTGTCCTCAATAAGAATGTAAGGACGAGACTACACTCAGAGCGGTCTACAGAGACCACCTGAAAACGCTGTTAGAGTTTAACAAATTAATTCTTAAAAACTAAATACGTCGCAACCCAAATATAAGGACTTCATTTTTAATAAAAACAACTTTATGTCTAATAAAACATCAAAAAATGTTGGTTACCTACATAAAAAGCTACATCCCCGACTATTAATTTCTTGATACATCTGGAACACCATTGCCTGAAGCTCAGAACACAACACACTCACAGCAATAAACACTAAAAATGCTCTTTCTCCATCACATTCAAACACTAATAATTATTTAATGTAAATAAGTTTTGCTTTTGATGTGTCTCGTTTTACCTTAAACGTTTGTGGATCTAATAGCATGTTTCGTCCTGTTTTGTCGGCTTTAGACGGGCCAGAGCATGTGTGTGTACTACCCCTCTACCCCAGCACCTCTTGCTATGGTACTATGATGCACCTTTTGATCAAACTTGGTGTGCTTGCAACCTTAAAAGAACCATTTTGGAATTATCACTGCAATTCGCTGCTTATAAAAATTGTCCTTCTTTTAAGGCTGCACTGCAGCAAATTCCTAAATAGAGCAAATTAATTATTTTTCTTAACTTTCACAGTGAAATCGGCTCAAGGATTAATAGCAAAGGACAAAAGTGGTACTTCTGATCCTTACGTCACCGTCCAAGTGGGGAAAGTGAAAAAACGGACAAGAACAATGCCGCAAGAGCTCAATCCTGTCTGGGACGAAAAGTTTTTTTTGTAAGTGCCTAGTTATCTTTACGATTTATGACCCAATCATGCAATTTGTGCGGAAAAACTCCTAAAGGAACAAAGTTAGGAAATGATACGTATGCCTTAAGGATATCGTATTGAACAATCAAACAAAACGTCCTGTAGGGAATTCCGGTTAGCTATATCGATTTTAAATGCCCTGCTTTCTTCGAATTTCTCTGCTATGACCTGAACCTATTTCAGCGAATGCCACAACAGTTCCGACAGGATAAAAGTGAGAGTCTGGGATGAGGATAACGACCTGAAAAGCAAACTAAGGCAGAAGCTGACTAGGGAATCGGATGACTTTTTGGGACAGACCATCATAGAGGCGAGTTTGGCAATCAAACCCCCTAAATTACACACATTTATAAAGGACACTTGTTTCAGGTGCGAACACTTTCTGGAGAAATGGAAGTCTGGTACAACCTGGAGAAACGAACCGATAAATCTGCAGTGAGTGGGGCGATTCGGTTGCACATTTCCGTGGAAATCAAGGGCGAGGAGAAGGTGGCTCCGTACCATGTGCAGTACACCTGCCTGCACGAGAACCAATTCCATTACTTGTGCGAGCAGAACAACGGTATTGTGACCCTGCCTCAGGCCAAAGGCGAGGACGCCTGGAAGGTGTACTTCGACGAGGCCCCTGAGGAAATAGTCGACGAGTTCGCCATGCGATACGGTATCGAGTTTATTTATCAAGCGATGACGTAAGTATTAAGAATGGTTATTTACCTTACAAGGGGGAAAAATGGCTCTTTATCGCACGCGATTGGAGTTAAACGAACGCTTAAAAAAACTCGCAGCATGCCATGGAATTACAACTATTGTCTGACATAAGTTCATAAAAAAAATCGAACATCGAAACATTTTCGTTCGGCTTAGAGATGGGCATTAAAGATCGGCTAACAGATTAAGATCGCTACTGTCAAAATTCAGTAGTAGCGTGTAGTCAACGTTTCTTAAAACATGATTTGCGTTATTTTTCTAGCTACAGAAAGCGTTGAATCACTTTAAAATAACCGAAATCCTTTCATCTTTCGTATTGATGTTAATGGTACTTTGCACCCAGAATTCGCCCATCTCTAGTTGAGAGAAATTGACAATTTAAAAAGTAAGGTTGGTTAACTGTCATCGTAGAAGTTTTGTTTTGCTTTTTGCTTTAATTTCTGTCTTTCTAATTAAAATAATCATTACTTTTCGATACTTACCAGTTTTGCTAGTTGTCCTTGGACCGGACACTTATTACACTCAAGAAAACAAAGCCTTTTTGGTGGCGAGTTATTCTGAATGGTAACAAAGTGAATGGGGTTTGGACCTACTCTGAGGGCGACATCACATACAGTAGAATTTGGTTAAAAGCGGAACGGAGCGTAATTTGACAGGTGAATTTAAACCAATCAGATAAAAGCTAAAATAGGAATTGACATGTGTGATGACGTTATTGACATGTGTAATGACCTTATTGACATGTGTAGTGACGTTATTGACATTTCTGCTCCGTTCAGCTGTATGTGACGGCGGCCTTAAGGTCCCTTCACAACCAGCCGCTAGCGGCGCTGTTGGGCAACAATGGGTACCTTCTTGATTTCGTATTCACATTATACCTCTGCTGCGGCGCTGCGGTACTTTTCGTCAGTTGACAGAAGAGCGTAGAAAACATTAATAGCTTTTAGCATTGAAAGGCAGCTTGAAAGGTAAAAAAAAACATTTGAGAAGCTGTGATAAACGAGTTTATTGTCGATCTGTATAGAAAAAAATCAGAAATTATTAATCGTTAAAAAACGTAGTTTTTTCTCTAAAGTGTCTCAATGGAAATTTACATTATAACAAAATTTTCAATTTGAGGCAAAAGACAAATGAAAGAATGAAGACACAATAAAAAGTCAATTTTAGGTCGATAAAAAATCAAATATAAAAAATTTCAACGAAACATAACAATTCATAAAAATAGAAAAACATGAAGAATAAAACAATCTTAAGGAAGAAAAAATTAAATTAAAAATAAAAAAGCACCGAGTTAAGAAACCTGAAAAAAATACGGCCAAAAAAGGTAACTGGAGGTACAAATTTTAAAAGTTTCTAATTTTACGTTAAAATCGTTTGAATGTTTTTTTAACAATGTTTCCTTTTCAAGAGATTACCTTTTCGATTTTTGGTTTGTAGTTGAAGTTCTATTTCAGTTAAACGCTAAAACTGTAAAAAAATAGGCGTCATTAAGTCAAAAAACACAGTTTTACCAAAATGTTTCAACGCAAATCAATTTACGTTTCAACTTTTTACTTGTTGAAAAAGCTAAGTTTTGGGTCAAAAATTACCTCGAAACAATGAAAACACCAATTTTTAACTACGGTCCGAAATTTTAAAGGGTGATTCGTTACGTCGTTTTAAGAAAAAAATTATGTGAAGATATGTCCTGAGGTATAGGGTGTTGACTTTATTTAGTTGAAATTTGTTACAATTATTGGAAGTAAAAGACGCTTATTTAGTCCTAACTAACTGCCAACTATTATTGAGAAAAAGTACATCACTGCCTTTTTTGTAGTTTCTGGGACTAAAAGGCAACTAAAATTACAACTGTTTTGGTCTCTTGTTATTATTTCGTATCTCTTGTTGTGTTAGGAGGAAAAAATAAAAACCGCTTCAACTAATTCATAAAAATTGTCGGACGACATAAAATAAAAATAAAAATGGATAATTTTTACTTTAAATTAAAAGAGCAGAATGTTTTATTACATCAAATGACTGTACCAAATTCCAAACAAATCGGTTTAAGGATATTTATGATATGTTGTAAAAACCGGTTTTTTTTCAATCAACGCCCCAAACGACGCAACTCCAGACATAGGTTCATAGTAACTTTTTTCTTAAAATAACCTAAGTCATCACCCTCTGAAATTTCGAATGGTACTTAAAAAAAACACCCTGTATAAAAAAAAAACAAATAATTGCAAAAAAACGTGACAACGAACCCACATAGCAAAAAGATATCCTAAGAATAACCTAAGGATATGCGTTGTCGCATAAGGATATTCCTTGTGCATATCCTTAGGAAGTTCTCCGATATCCTATGCACTTCCCTAGCATATTCTAGGAAAGTCCGTTTGGCCACCACTATGATCGCCCCAGGATGTCCCCAAAAGGATATTGATATGCTTTCACGCACATCTAACGCATTTCCATAGCACATTTACCTCCTATAAGGTATATGCTAAGGATGTTCTTATCAGTTTCTAAGGATATGAGTTGGGTCACAAATAGGATGTTCTCCGAAGGTCCATAAAAGGATATATCAATGCTGGTATTGTGCTATATTATATCAAGTAAAGAAACAAGATTTATATTTATTTACGCAGAAATTTAATTATTAACATACAAGTTAATATGCATCAGTTATTATTTGGGGGTTCGTTGGCATCAGTTACTGGCGGCTGGATCTGAAACAATAAAAAATTGGCTGTTTTTATAAATTTTAAGTTGTGGTGGTTAGATAGATAGGGATGTGATTTCACCGGGTGCAATTGTTTACACCGATATTTGGAGAATATGCACCCTTATTGCACCCGGTGCATTCAATTCGCAGCGTTGCCTTTTCAACTTAAGTTACCACGTTGCCATATTCTTATATGTGATATGTCATATTATGTATTTTTTCATTTTCTACATTAACTACAATCTACAAGTCACGTGCATGCGTATTTTTATTTTTTATTATATATTTTACCGCTCAGGAACTGAAATAAACTTTTATAAAACTTTTAACCACCTAATTTTATAAAAAAAAACTCTCTTATTGAAAGAATATCATAAGAAAAAAAAAGGATATAATATTGCTTTAATTGCTGAGTTTTTCTTTCTATCTTGAATATGTTATTAGAGCTAAGAGTTAAACAAAATTTAACGAACATATTCATAACAAAAATTACTTAAGCTATTTGGACTTTGGATCAAATACCTTTATTTGGACGAGAAGGGAGAAATACAGTAGTACTTTACAGTTTACACCGAGTAGGAACAACAAATAACGGTTCTGCTTTTGCAGGATGCAGGATACCGTAATAGGGAATAATTTATTAACACACATTTATTTATGTAATTCGTATATTATTTAGTATTTCTTTATAAAAAAAATATGTTTTGTTTTATGAAATATGAAGTTGACAGATGACATTTGTTGACTGATGACATTTGACAGATCGAGATTCATTTGACGATTCTGACATATTCGGAATGCACCGGGGCAAACACAATATGCACCGTTCATAGACACCGCACCCGGTACAATCATATGCACCGGGTACAATGAAGATCACAACCCTACGCATAGATAGATCTAATAGTTGACATCGACATTTGATATTGGGGGAGTTCAAATTCGTCGAGTAGAACCTCAAACTGCTACGTAGCCGCTAACAAAAACAGCTTCCATGTTTTAATCATGAAGTGTCTGTATACTAGGGAAATGTGGTATCTTCGGTTAACTGAATTCCGCCATTGACACCGCGTATATAGGCGTATAGCCAAAAAAAAATATTAATAAAGGAAAAAAAATATAAATAGTACCTGCTAGGTGTGCATTAACGCACATCCCTAGAATATTCTTATACTCATATCCTTGTTCGAATAAGCTAGAGATATCCGCAAAAAGTCCTTAAAAGAATATCCCGGTTAGCATTTCCAAAGCATATCCTATGCATATGAATATCCTTTTCTTGCTATGTGGGAACAAGAGCAAAACTAACATGAACCAAAAAAAAAGAAAAACTTTAAATAAAAGAAGATGAAAAGCACTGAATGAAAAAATCTGGAAAATAAAACATTTAAAAAAACAGTATGTCCAAAAGAGATAGATAGTTAAAAGCATAAATTCAAATTACTTTGGGAATTCTTTTCGGAAAAAGCAAATCTTTTCGGACCAAAATTTATTCAGTATAAAACCCACTTGTGTTATAAAATTGCTATTTGAGGCCAAAACCGGATAAAAAAAAATAAAACATAAGGAACTAATAATCGTAAAAAAACAAAATTGTTTCGCTACAAAACAGAATAGTGTTTACTCGTATAGGACAACTTACATTTTTGGAAAAAATTAACTCAAAAAACTAAAGATGTATACAAAGTACATTTAGATCTATGAAAGAAAATGGAAAAACAAATAAGTTGAATGAAACATGACAAATAGTAGTAGAAAAATATGAAAAAATTAAAAAACAGTATGAAAGAAAAACATAAAAAAAAAGGGCGACAAGGAAGAGAAGACGGAAGTAGTTACAGCAGAAGAAGAAGGCAAACAACCCCACACAACAGTAAATTTTGTTTTGGTATTTTGTTTGTTACTTAAAAGAGGAAGAAATACACAAATCGCCGAAAATTTTTGTAGAAGAACTGCCACAGCAAATTAGGGGTTGTGTTCATTTGATAAGGTCATCTAGTTGGCTGTGAAATTTCAAAAGAAAATGATGAACGAACAAAAGTGCATTTTCTTTGATTATGTTACCCTTTTCTGTGAAAATTTCATAGCCTTCTAGATGACGTTTTCTAATGGACCCTCGTAGAGGAGATAACCATTGATTACTTAAAATTACTTTTTGAACACGAAATAGTTAAAGAACAATTTGTGAGGTGGAGAGTAATTATAAACAAGAAAAAATTGACAAAGACAAGAAATTGTAACTGTAGAGCAAGATGGTAAAAAAACCTCAAACCACGGTCACTGTGAAGAGATTAGAAGGCCTTCACAGTGACCAATTCTAGAGAAAAACATTCCAAAAGATGAATCATCAAGGCCTTTTTCCGCCCGTGATAACAAAATAAGATGCACCCACCATTTCCTTTTTTACGTTTTTATTTATGTTGTTTTCAGAGCAGGAGTAAAGAAAGCTTTGCACAGGTCCATAGCGAAACTGAAAAGTTTTACCGTTTTACATTGGTGTTCTCCCCATTTCCTGCTTTTGTGAAGTGTCATGTCAAAACTGTCACTTTTTAGTCGTGTTGCCAATCGCAGGAATTAAAATTACAGTGTTTGTTTCAAGATCATCCTTTGAAAAGTTTAAAGTTGACAATTTTTTGTTTGCGATTTAAATTTAATTGATTCTCATAAAATTCATCAGATTCGAATCAAAAATAATAAAAATATAACAACAAACTCAAATTTTTACTATTGGTAGCTCCGAATTGACGGAAAACTTCACAGAAATTAGAACATGCTCGACTTGCCGCGAATAAGTTCACGTGAAGTTTGCATTTACATTGCCAAGAATTTAACCTCGAAGCCACTTCATGAAGAACTTCGCGAAGAAATTGTCAGTGTAATACGAACTTAAGACGCTAAGCAGCGCTGCTTAGCGGCCTTTCATGTTGGCACAGAGGTGCTGTTGGCACACCGGCAGCGGGTTGCAGCGCCACGCTCGTAGCGGCGCAGCGTAGTGTTGCCACCCTTAGTACAATTGTACTAAATCTAGTCCTTTTGCATCTCATTTAGTACTCTAGTACCCGCAGCCTGGTACAATGTTCACAATTTGCACGCACCCACTGAGGGCATCCGGGATCTGTCAGAACACTCAAAACTATACGGATTCACGTCAGTTGTTATATTTACATACCACATGTTCCTTATAAAACGTCATCTAGTTGACTACCATTTTTTTAGAGAATAAAAGAGGATTTTAAAGGCACGTCGTAACGTGATTCGCCATCATCTATTTGACATTGGCTCTGCCCAATCAGCTTTGAGTGCTTGAGGACGGATTCTAATGAACACATGGTACATTCTATACGTAGTTGGGTCTCAATGTCTAGACAGGCTGGAGTGAGATAGGCTGATGTTTAGGGAGCTCGGGTTTCTGTGGTTCTGTGCTTTTCGTCAAAAGTTTTTTTTTTCTTAATTTTTATGACCTAGTTTAGAGCTTAGTACCTTAGAAAGCAATCTAGTACAATTTCCGGTAAATTTTAGTACTTTCTAAACATATCAAGGCGGCAACACTGGCGCAGCCCAGTGTGAAGGTTTCCTTTTCTCAACGCATTTCCACCAGCGGCGCCACTTAGCGGCACCGCTTAGCGGCATAGTGTGAAGAGGTGGTGAGTGCGGATCTACGGGGTATTCATTATAAAACTTCATCTAGTTGGCTGTGAAATGTCAAAAGAAAAGGATGGAGAAACAAAAGTCCATTTTTTACTTTGATTATGTCATAATTTTCTGTCAAAATTTCATAGCCTGCTAGAAGAAGTTTTATAATTAACACCCCGTATTTTGAGAGACTGGAAGTGTTTTCCATAAACAGGAATGTGGGTGTCCTACAAAAAGTACTTACCCTAGAAGTTCAGGAAGCCGCACAACAAATAATACAGGAGGATCCAAATACATCTCTTTGCCATGATCTACAAACGAATCTTTCCCTAGGCTCGTACCTCGGACTAAATACCTATAATAAATAGACCCAATTATTAACTATTGAGGCGGCCAAACATTGTCCAACCAATCGTACGCTGGCTGATTGTACAAGTAATTAAGTTGGACCGCTGTGTCGGCTTAGTTGTCAAACCTTTAACAAGCAGCCTACTAAATCAATATAATTTACATATTTATAAGGAAAAAATATAGAAGACGTTTTCCTACAAAATGTAAGAGTAATTATAACACAGTTTTCAATTAATAATAGAAATAACAATGTTAATGTGGTTATTTAGATATTAATTTTGCTCAATCTGGAAACCCCGAATTCCAATTTTACGAAAATCGTAAATACGTCACAAACGAGTAATAGAATGAAATTGTGAGTGATTAAACATTACAGGCTAATCCGTGAAGATCGGCCTCGCTATCTGTGTTACTTCAACTACCGCTAATACTCTTGTGCGACAGAGAGAGACATAGTTCCAGTACCATTTCAATACCATAAATCACACTGCGGCAGTTCGTTACAGCGTTGCAGCGGCGTTATCAGAATATTTTCCTGCATTTATTTATTAAATTTAGAGCGTTTATTAAACTTTATTCATAGTGTAGTGGTTTTTGTGGTTGTTTCAAGGCATTATAATGGTTCGACAATGCCAAGTGTGTAAAAACTTGATTGTATGTTCCCAAATTATCATTCCTCAAGTAAGTAAACATGCAAACCTGCGATTATGCGGTATTATCTTATAGCTATCACGCTAGTCTATCTTTCTTTATCACACTTATTGATGTTATTGATAACTGGACGCTTATTCTACAGGAAAGAGTGAAAGTGAAAGTGAGAATTTTGACCACCTTGATTGGGCAAAAAATTCTGTTGACGAATTTCATTGGCCAGCAATTCTCAATTTCACTTTCACTCTTTCCTATAGAATAATGCCCCTGACCGTGTTTACAAAGGCATTTTATGATTGAAATGTTGAGTCTATTTATTATATTTAGTCTGAGGCTCGTACCATAAACTCATATGAAATGATTGTAATACATACCCATATCGAATACAAACTGTGCAAGATTGACTACCTGCAAATTACCCTAAAAGACTGAACCTCGGGCAGTGGTGGGACCTACATGTATTGTTTCGTGTTCTCGTGCTACGAAGGACCACCCTGAATTCGTGGGTTTCAGAGAAACCGCTACCAAAACACTGGTTTCTCGCGATTAAAGTTAACGAGTATATTTTGGTAATTATAAGCAAATTTGCATTAATATTACTATGATCAAAAGTAGTTTAGCTTTAAAAACTCGATTATATAAAAAAAAAGAAAAAACTAACTTTACGTCACGACCGTAAATATCTGGACGCTTATTCTATAGGAAAGAGTGAAAGTGAAAGTGAGAATTTTGACAACCTTGATTGGTAAAAAAATTCTGTTGACGAATTCCATTGGCCAGCAATTCTCACTTTCACTTTCACTCTTTCCTATAGAATAAGCGTCCAGGAGCGACTATTTGTAGCTTTGTTCCAACGTTGCCATTTTCAGATATCTGTCATACGTCGATGTCACTGATACGACTCAAGTCATTTGTCAACTTTAACTTGGAAACGTGACGTCACGATTTGAGAAAATACTTTTAAAGTAATGACATCTTTGCATTTAATTATTTTTTTTTCAATTATCTTAACTCGAATGAAACTTAAATTTTGCTGGAGGATCATCATTCTTGATAGTAAAGCAAAAAAAATACCTTTATGCCAAAATAAGTGGTAAGGAGACTACTTCAAATGTTCAAATTCAGACAAATGAGCATGGAAATAGAAGTTTGGCGTTTCCAGTAGATGGGGCTAGAAGCTTGGGCTAGAAAAATAGGATATTTAAATATTTATGGCATGAAATCTGAGTCATATACGCCTAGACTTGGAAATCTTGCACTAAATCCATATAAGTCGAGCACTTTTGTGCCTACAAGGAAATAATTGTAAATTGTAAAAAATTTGATGGTTACTGTGGTGAGAAATACCTAAATAACACTTGAAATGTTCAGAGATAAATTAAGGCAAAATAATTTTCATAGGCTACTAGACCACAACCTTGGTGGTTGGTCAAGAATGTGGTATTTAGAATAAATTATAAATGTTTCTTCTCAATTTAATATAAATATATTGTTACTTTTGAGGTTATAATTATTTCTCGAAGAATTCAAAACAAAACCTGTCTCTTAAAGGAACACACATTTTATTATTTTCTTCAATACAACCTCACTGATACTGCTAGAATATAAAAACATAATTTCAAATGATATAAATAAATTAGGTACTTAAGTAAATATGCTTAAAAATATAAGCCAAGAAGCCCTTTTGCTATCTTCTTTTTCTATATCTTTGCCCTTTCATTGAGTTACATACTACTTATAAGGAATGACTTCTGTTGTCTTACTTGGCTACTTATTTGTCTTTTCTAGACTCTACAACAATAAAGCTATTAAGGTATTAAAAACATAGCTCCAGTGAAACAATTACAAAAAAGAGGAAAAATATGATTAGAACTAAGTTAAGCATGAATGACGGTATAATTCTTACTTAAGCATCTACTTAGTATTATCGTATCCTCCTTGATTAAGTTAAGGACTATGAAGACAAACATTCTTCTTCTTCTTCTGTAGCTTATTCTGTCCACTGCTGAACAAAAGCCTCTCTCAAATGCTTCCATTTCCCCCGTTCTTGTGCAGCCAGTATCCAGTTTCCGGCTGTTCTTCTTATATCATCGCTCCAGCGGGTAGGCGGTCGTCCTCTGTTACGATATGCGTCTTGTCTTGGACGCCATTCTGCTATCTTCTTTGTCCATCGATTGTCCGTCATTCTGGCAACATGCCCCGCCCAGTTCCACTTTAAATGTAAGATAGTCTCGACAGCATCTCGTGTCTTCGTTCTAAGTCTTATAGTTGTATTTGGGACTCTGTCTCGAAGGGTGATTCCCAGCATCGATCTTTCCATCCTGCGTTGCATCGCTTGTATTTTCGTAATGTTTTTTCTTGTAAGTGTTAGTGTTTCTGCACCATATGTCAGCACGGAAAGGACGCATTGGTTGAACACCTTTCTCTTCAAGCATATTGGGAGATTGGACCGAAACACTGATTTTAGTTTTCCAAATGCTGCCCAAGTCAGACCTATTCTACGCTGGATTTCGCGTGTTTGATTCTCCCGTTCGATACTGATTTCATGTCCTAGGTATTTGTATGAATATGTCTGTTCTATATTTATGTTGTTAATTTTTAGAGAATTGTTTAGAACAAGGTTTGTCATATATTGTGTCTTTGACAGATTTATTTCAAGGCCTACCTTTTCCGCGGCTGTTTGTAAGTCTTGTAACATTGTTTGTGCCTTAGCCGTGTCGTCTGTTATTAGGACGATGTCGTCGGCGAAGCAAAGGTGGCTTAGATTTTCTCCATCGATGTTAATTCCCATGTTGTTCCATCTTATTTTGTTTAGCACACTTTGCAGCAGAGTAACGAATAATTTAGGAGAAAGCGCGTCACCCTGTCTCAGGCCCCTTTCAATTTTGAACTTGTTGGTATGTTGATTGTTGTTTATCTTCACGTATGCTGTGGATGTAGTATATATGTATGTAATAGCTGAGGAGTAACGGTAGTCAATTCGGCATTCTGCAAGTGCTTCTAGCAGTTTCTGGTGGTCCACTGTATCAAAGGCCTTTTTGAAGTCTATAAAAATCAGCATAAGCGGTTTGTTGTACTCTATACACTTCTCAATTATTAGTTTCATTGTGAGCAAGTGATCGTTGGTACCGTATTTTATTCTAAAACCCGCTTGCTCTCTTGAAAGAAAGAACTCTAGTTTGTTTGTTAGACGTGTTGTTATAATCTTTGTGTAGAGCTTATAGATGTGACTTAGAAGACTTATTGGCCGGTAGTTTTCAAGGTTCGTGTTATCTCCTTTCTTGTGTATGATGATGATTTGCGCACTTTCCCATTGCGATGGTATTGTTCCTCCGGAGAGGCATTTATTAAATAGGGTTTTAAGGGCATTGATGATGTCTTGTCCGCCCATTTTAATGCTTTCTATTACCATCTCGTCTTCACCAGGTGCTTTGTTGCTTTTCATATTTTTTAAAGCTGATATAATTTCATCGTCATTTATCTCTTCGAGGTCTTCTGAGCCTTGGTTTAAAATTATTGGAATATTGGATTTTATTTCTCTATTTGGTGTTGAATATAGTCGTTTGTAGAAAGCTTCAATGGTCTGCGTTATTTCCCCCTTGTTTGTCACTATTCTGCCATCTGTGTTTTTGATTTTATATATATTATTTTTTCTCGCTAGATTTTTCCTTGCCAGAACTTTCAGACTTTTATTCTCTTCTATTGTAGTTTTTATGGATTCCGTATTTTGTTCTCTTTTGTGTTTTCTTATCTCTTTAGCTATTTCTTTATTGATATTTCTATATTCTATTGTTGTTTTGTCTGTCAGTTCTCTTCTTTGTTTCATTAAAGATTTTGTTCTTAGGTTGAGTTTTTGGTTCTTGTTTTTGCTTCTGCAGCACTTTTCAATTGTTGCATTTACGCTGTTTGTAATGTTCTCATATATTGCGTTAACTGTCATACGATTATTTACGTTTAGAGATTTAGATAGTTGCTGTTCATATTCATACACGTTTTCAGGCAAGTTCCATTTTTTGTGACTCTTTTTTAGGATCATGTTGTTTCTTTCCTTTCTTATGTTTAGTTTTATTTTCGCTCTTACTAGGCGATGGTCGCTGCCTGTTGAGAATCTATTCAGAACATCTACATCACTGACAATATCTTTTCTGCTGCTGCATATGAAGTCGATGGCGTTCTTGGTCCTTCCGTCTGGGCTCATCGTCAAGACAAACATTACAAAGAGTGAAAGATGGAGTTGGAATATGGGCTACTTAACAGTTGTTCCAATCACGCAATGCTCAAATATCAATAGTGTGAATTGAAAGTACATTTTTGAAACTGTATGTGAAGCAGAATTAGGGTCTGTGTACGCAGAATCTGCAAAGTTCCAATTTTATTTAATTCCTGTATAGTTATGTGGCAAATGTTGTCCAATAACTCTGACCTGGATATGGGAAATGTACTGCTTAAAACAATTCACTTTTAGTCCCAGCTAAATATCTTAATAAATGTTATAGAAAAACAGATTTATATGCATGAAGGCAGATTTTTTTCTATTTACATCAACGTAATTTTTTGAGGTTGTTTTACCACCAAGTTGGATGACAGGATTGACAGGCCACATGCTGCACAAAACCGATTAGGTATATTGGTAACTTCCTACTATTTAACATTGTACACCAATGCCCAGTACGGTATGTAGACCCTTGGAAGCCAAAGTGGAACACACTTGCACTATCACAATACACACAATCCTCAGTGAAACAAGGCTGTTCAAGCATGTAGCTAATGCCCTGCCAGTTCCAGCACTACTGTTACAATAACCTTGGCCGAACTTACATCAGTAACAAAAAAAAGCTTGCATGACCTGAGCATATCTTAATATTTTTGAGTATCTTCCTTTTCTTAAGCTGAGTTTATCCAGCATCTTTATCCTTTATCCATTAACAACTCAAAATTAAAAATATGACTATGAATAAGAAGCTGGGTAATACTGCCCTTAGTCATGTTCTCTACAACAATGTTATCACTGAAGAAAATTTAACTTTCCTTATGCCTCATTTTGAAGCTTTACAGTTGCACTTAAAGTCCATAATTTTGAAATTGTCTAAGACATGGGTTATCACATCACTGTTCGAAACATCTTCTGTGGGTTGTCGTTTAACAAACGGAGACTAGCAGAGCACTTCTTTGAAGGCAGCATGCTAAAATCTTTATTTCTCCTACAAATGTTGGTTTGGTAAACCTTTTTAATGACCACATAAAAGTAAATGTTTTGAATTTGACAATTTAATGTTTGAATTTAAGCTTTTCTTAGCAAGTTTAGGTAACTATTACAAAATAGTAAAGAAAATGTTGAAGAAATACTTCCAAACATGTAAAATTCACTGTTTGGGGCTTGTTTGTTTACATTGTACAGCGCCCCCATCGACGACACCTGGCGTAAGATCTGAAAATGGCAACGTTGGAATAAAGCTACGATTAGTCGCTCCTGTAAATATCATAAATCGAGAGTGTTAACTCTCCCGCCTTCCTTGGAATTGTCCCGAATCTCGCAGCTCACTCGCTTGGCTGACACCCGTTTGCACGGCTTTTAAGATAAGCCTGGTTTTATCAAACCAGGTTCAAATTTGAAGCCACGCTTAAAATTTTTTGTTTTGCACCACCCAATTTCAAACCCGGCTTTCGTAAGCCAATTACTCGTTTGGCAACAGCGCAAAAGAGTGTCATCAGTGTCATTCATCTTTAAGTTAACCTTACTTTTCCGGCCTTTGTTGCAAGCTCAAAAAGAAGTTATCGATCACAAAATATATGTTTGTTTTATGTGTTATATTATTGCAATGGATGAAAAACGTGCTCCAAATTTTACGTTGGCCGAGAAAAACCGCCTTTTTAATATTGTTGTGAAATATAGAGATGTAATAAAAGATAAGAAAACAGACAGAAGTAGTTTGGAGAAAAAAAATAGTACTTGGGAAACAATAAGATCTGAATTTAACGCAAGTAGTCCAAGTAATATTTTCCGCACAACCACATCCCTACGAAAAGCTTATGATAATAAAAAAAAAGAAGTTCGTAAGCGTGTGGCTGAAGAGAGAAGGCAGGTAATGAAAACTGGAGGAGGTTTACCGCCCACTACTGAAAAGGATGACAGTTATGAAATTATTTTGTCAATTGTGAACAACAAAACAATTTATGGTTTAACTAATAAATATGATAGTGACTCTATCGCTTGCACAAGCGCAAGGGGCAATTCAAAATTTCAAAATTCAAACGCAATTCAAAACATTGATATATCTGATACACCACAATTTTTGTGTGATGCAAAATATCCAGAGGCAGAGAGTTTAAAGGTAAGTTTTATTGAATTGTAAATGACAATTTTAAAAATTGTCATTTTTATTATTGCCCTGCATTAGTGCAGATGCAGAAATAGAAGAAATTAAGCAAACTGCTCAACGGGCTAAGGAGGAACATGCCTTGAAAATTGAATTATTAAAATGGCAGATCCAAGCAGCAAAAAGAAGTTAGTTATAAGACAAAGTGTTATGTATCTTATAATATGTGACTTGACAAAGTGTTATGTATCTTATAATATTTATAATTTGTTGTATTTTGTTTGACAATTTTGTTAATATTTATAGGTACTTTATGTTGTTGTTATAAATACCTGTTCAATTATTTATTAAAGAGATACAGTTTCTTCTTTAATCGAGAATCTTTAATACATTTTTTATTTACATATTAGAAAAATAATCAAGTACTAATTGATTACGGTAAGTATTTTGTCTTTGTTCATAGTTGGGCACATCTGGTATTTGTCCTTGCTGAACTAAGAAATTAAACTCTTCCTCTGTCATGTCTTCAATCGCGGGAGGATCATCTTCATTTGCACTTATGGCAATATTGTGGAGAACTGCAGTGGCTACAATAATACCTTGAGTCAATTCCACACTACATCCAGTACCATACGCAAGGATTGGAAAACGCCTCTTCCATACTCCTAGTAACCGTTCAATAGAATTTCTAGTTCTTATTTGTGATTCATTGTATAACTGCTCTGCTCTTGTAACTGGATTGTGCAGAGGTGTCAATAAGTATTTCCGTAGAGCATATCCACTATCACCTTAAAGATGAGACAAAGCTATTAAATGTAGAAAGGGGGTCTTCAATAGAAAAATTCATAAAATAGGCTGTGAAATTTCAAAAGAAAAGGTGGGGTAACAAAACTTCATTTTCTTTTATTGCACCATCCTTTTCTGTAAAAACATCCTAGCCAAATTGCTGAGTTTTTCCATTGAACACCTGGTAATCCATAAAAGGAATAAAATAAAATTACCAAGTAGAATGCAATTCGGAAATTCATCGGCTTCAAATTGGGCTGCTAATCTACTATTCATAAATATTGTTTGGTCATGTGTTGATCCTGGCCATCTTGAAACAATATTAGTGATTTTCAAATTAGCATCTCCTACTACTTGAGTGTTGAGGGAAAAATAACCCTTTCTGTTTCTATATACCTCTGCATCCTCCCCACCTTTAATGTAAAATAATTACATAATTTACTTAAGGTTAAATAAGGAAAAATCAAGGATTTGTAATAATCATACTTAACATTAACCACACAACCATCATCTAACCTTTTAATGTTAGTCTTCGTATGATCTATCTACATGAACATAAGGGATGTTCATTTCAAAATATTATCTAGCTAGTGAGCTGTGAAATGTCAAAAGAAAAGGATGAAGTCTATTTACTTTTATCATGTAATCCTTTCTGTTAAAACTTCATAGCCTTCTAGATGCCATTTTCTATAATGAACACTCTATACTTAGCAATAATTATAAGAGAGTGTTGGGATTGTGGCTGTGTGGCTGCATTGATCAAATATAACATGGGTTCATTTGAAAAAAAAACTCAAGCAGGCCATGGAACTAGAACCGTAGGTCTGAGATGACATCATAAAACAATTGAAAGTCAATATGGCTAACATTAAGACATGATAGTTTGACTGGTAATATGAACTTATCTCAGACAAGAGTTTTAATTCCATGGCCTGCTGCAAGTTTTTTTTTTAAATTAAGAACCCATACTAATAAAAAAAAAACTAAGTAATGGAGCTTACCTGGAGATTGAATTTTAATATGTGTACCGTCAACACAACCTATTACTTTTGGGAAAGATGCAATTTGAAAGAATTCTTTTTGCAACTTAATAATATTCTGCCTCTCTGGTAAATTAATATATGCAGGAGCTAGTCTGGCAATCGCATCTGTGACATTGTGAATTACTCTACATGCTGTAGATAGGGGCATCCCCATAAAATCAGCAATTGCTGACAAATGCCCATTGGTAGCAAAATATCTAAGTGCTGTTAGCAACTGATTTATTGGAGTTATACAAGAGTTCCTAAAAATAGTAAACACAGATAATCAAATCATCAATTCCTATGTAGCTAATTGGGATTCAAAATTTGTGAATGGGCTCTCAATAATAAAACTGGTAGATAATGTAAAAACTTACTTATCGCTGTACTCTAAATGATCTATGATTTGATCTAATATTTGAGTCACTGTTTCTTTTCTTAGTCGAAATCGTTGATAGAAGGTTAACTCATCCATATCCTCATAGTGATTTGTCCTATGATAAATTTTTCTGGGGAAGCCAATTTCGATGATATCAAAAATATCTAGATCATCGTTTAAGATTATATCGTCGATATCTATATCACCCATCTTTAGTTATTGAGTAGGGAAATTCAAAATACTTATACAGATTTCAACACATCAAAAACGACATTCAAAATAAAACACGAAACCTAACCTCAACAAAACCACTGAAAATTGAAAACCAGGTTTAAGCCTAGAACATTGGGGGCTTAGAGATAAGCCAGGTTTAGAGAAATCAGAAGAGCGGCGCAAAACAAAATTTTAAATAAACCAAGCTTACAAATAAGCCTGACTCAAATGCGTGTGGTGCAAACGGCGGTGACTCTGCAAGTGCCGAACTGAAGTATTGTTGGTTGCCGGCTATTCGGCGCAGCGTAACGAATTGTGTTTTCTTACCCAAATTTTAAGCTCAAACACACAGATATTCTGAAAAAAAAGGTTCTTTGGGAATGCTGGGTCTATTTGTGCGGATATCTGAACTCCACCTTATTAGGCCAATATTGTTTTTATTTGTGGTACCTATTTGTTGAACTATGATTGCAGAATGCATTATTCCAAACAGGGCAAGACTAAATAAAGTAGGTGAAATCCCCATCCTTGATACCATTGAGAAAGTAATTTAGCGATTATATTCCTTTCTGCCAGGTAAAAGCCAATAGCCACAAATCGAAACTATATTAAAAACTATTAGTTTTGTCAAAATTAGACAATAATTAGATAAAAAAATGTTGTTATGAAAATTAATAACACTGGCACTAATGACGTTTGATCACAGAGATGTGCTGTCCACTCGCTAAGGTTTATCGTCGTAGCTGTGGGACCAAAACTGATTTGTTTGTTTTCATTGTTCAATAAAATGGTTAATATCTTATTTTGCGAAAAAATTGCCTACCCACTTTTCTTTAAGACTAAATATCTTAATTACCGCCTTAGTGATCAAATAATCCAGCCCTAGTGTTAGCCATATTAAACATCTTTGACTTTCATTTTTTTTATGGAGTCATCTCAGACCTACTGTTCTAATTCCTTGGCCTGCTTAATTTTTTTTTTGAAATAAACGCGTGATAATTTCTACGAGCGCATGTGTATTGACTCCTGGGTGTTCAATTAAGTACGAGGTGTTCATTATAAAACTTCATCTAGTTGGCTGTGAAATGTCAAAAGAAAAGGATGGAGAAACAAAAGTCCATTTACTTTGATTATGTCATCCTTTTCTGTCAAAATTTCATAGCCTGCTAGATAAAGTTTTATAATAAACACCCCGTATTAGCGTGTGGTAAAAATCTTTACACGCACACGTGCGGTAATTTTTTTTTCTCTCGCAATCTTTAGACGCAAAAGAGCGAATAGGAAAACATTTATGTTTGTTATTGTTGCAATATAAAATAATTCGCGTGCCTCCTTTTGACGGCGAAACTTTATCCGAATTCCGCTCCCGTCACGATTTACGCCATCCCGTATTACTGTATGCAGGAATGCAATGAAGAGCTGTCGGAATTTCTCCCCAGCTGAGGCGCTATTTGATCCTTTAACGTCGAAACTGAAACTCGTTTTATTAAAATTTTCTCAAAAGGTTCTGTGCGGTTTCACATACTGCGACATTTTTCAGGCACTTTCACTGCCTATCTACGAAGTACCTTTGTCCAGGAGTGCCGGCGGTTATGAGCACGCTGCTGGCCAACATAAACGCTTACTACGCACACACGACTGCATCCACGGCTGTGTCGGCAAGTGACAGATTTGCTGCGTCCAATTTTGGAGTAAGTACTCAGTTTTTTTATTTATTTTTTGTATGACTGTTTAATACTATTCCTATTACTCACTAGTTTTTATTAGATCGTTACATCTATTACGTGCCCCGTGAGTAATAATTCATTACTCACGGGTTATTACTCCCGGGTTCAACTTATCAAATGGCACTTGCTTTGTTACATTATACTACAACCAGTAAAATTTATATTAGGTATGCAAATTTTGCCGAGTACATAAAAATAGATTAAAGAAATATAAAAAAAAAATATTTTTGAAATGTATTTTTTTAAGGCTGGATTCATCTAACTGTTGGCACCTCTAACCTAGAGAGTGCTCACAATTAGAGATGTAACGGGTACTCCGTTGTACTGTAACCGGCAGAGCGATCCGGTTTTATTAACCGGCCAAAAAAAAATAAAAATAGGGGCTGTTTATTTTGAAGCGTCATCTAGCAGGCTGTGAAAGGTTAAAGGAAAAGGATTAAGAAACAAAAGGCTTCTTCCTTTTCTGTTTTCTGTCGAAAATTCATAATATTTTAGATGATGTCTTCTAATAAACACACCATAGTGTTTTCATTAGAAAACATATTACATTTAAGAGTTGTGAAGAAAAAGTGCTACATTTAAGAATAAATAAAGATTTGGAGAAAAATTGAGGATTAAATATTAGGGTTCTTTTATTCTTTTATTGTCATTATCACAACATGTAACATACTTGAAACAATAAATATAAAAGATTCACTATTCACTAAAAAAAAAAAAAAACATTGCCACTTATAGGTAACCTGAAGCCTATACAGGGTAATTCGAATTCGACCCTCACCATTGTAACCATAAGATTCCATAAGAACCATAGAGATACGAGGTCGCTTAAATTGTGGCAAAGTTGCGCATTTTGAAGCTTTATCAAGTTACGTGTTTTACCGAGTCCTGAATCTGCCAAAATCCAAGAGCGTTGGGTAGAACTCGGAACCTCAGCTAGGTCTTCCGGTTGCAAGTTGCGTCTTTGCAAGTTGAAAGTTCTTGGAAGAAAAAATCTTGGTTGAGCCACTTTTCGCTGAGAAACAAAAGAAAGTGTACGTGTATGTGGTAGCATGTAGAAACAAAATAAAACAAAATTACATAATAATTATTAAGAAAATTTAAAAGAATCGAATTAGTTTTTGTAATTCTCTAACCTTAACATAAAGAGTAGAACTGAACTAACCTGAGCTAGCGTAAACTAAACGTAAACAGTGTAACTGAACTAACCTAACCAAAAAAACTAGAACTGGAGTATCGTGAACTAACCAAACATAACCTTAACTAACCGAAGTTGACCTGATTTAAAAATTAAAAAAAGAGCGGGCTCTCACCCCACTTTTTATATTATTCTCTGCCCTTAACATGGGGTAGAACAGAATTAACCTGAGCTAACCTTACTTAAACGCAAAAAATGCAACTAAACAAACCTAACCAGAAAAACTAAAACTGAACTGACCTGAACTAACTTGAACTAATTAAAATTAACCTGATCTAAAAATAAAAAGAAAATCGGGCCTTCACGGGCCCGCTTTTTATATAATTTTCTACCCTTAAGATAAAGAGTAGAACTGAATTAACCTGAACTAACCAAACATAACCTGAGCTACCCGAAGTTGACCTGATTTAAAAATAAAAAAAAAGAACTGGCTCTCACAGGCCCGCTTTTCATATGATTCATTGCCCTTAACATGGAGTAGAACAGAACTAACCTGAGCTAACCTTCCTTAAACGCAAAAAGTGCAACTAAAGAAACCTAACCAGAAAAACTAGAATTGAACTAACCTGAAGTAATCAAAGTTAACCTGATCTAAAAATAAAAAGAAAAGTGGGCCTTCACGGGCCCGCTTTTTATGTTAATTGTCTACCCTCAAGATAAAGAGTAGGACTGAGAGTAACTTGTGCTAACTTAACCTAACTAGGAAAACTAGAACTGGCCTAACGAAACATAAACTTAATTAACGGAAGTTTTAACATGATTTAAAAGTGAGCGGGCCCTCACGTAAACTGTGCTAACTTACCCTAAACGTAACAAGTTTAACTGACCTAACCTAACCAGGAAAACTAGAACTGGACTAGCCCGAACTAACCAAACATAACCTGAACTAACTGAAGTTAACCTGATTTAAAAATTTAAGAAAGGGTGGGCCCTCACGGGACCGCTTTTCATATGATTATCTTCCCTTAACAGGAAGTAGAACCGAACTAACCTGAGCTAATAGGAAGTAGAACTGAACTAACCTTACCTAAACGCAAAAAGTGTAACTAAACAAACCTAAGCAGAAAAAGTAGAACTGAACTAATTAAAGTTAACCCGATCTAAAAATAAAAGCTGGCGCTCACGGGTCCGTGAGTCACAGAGTAGAACTGAAAGTAACCTGTGCTAACCTAATCTAAACCTAAAAAGTTTAACTGAACTAATCTAAACAGGAAAACTAGAACTGGACTAACCTGAACTAACCGAAGATAACCTAATCTAAAAATTAAAAGAAAAGCGGGTCGACGGAATATTATTATGTTATAAAGAAATGCTCCAAAATGCGAGAAACAGAAGATAACTGAGATGACGTATGGACAAACCGGAATTATTAATCCTAATTATTGTTAATCCTATTAATAAATTTTAAGTTATAATAATGAAAATTTTCAAGAAGAAGACTTGGCAATACTGCCTTTAAAAAACGTCAACAAACTTCATCTTTTATATGCTACTTGCGACCTTCACCAGTCAGTCGACTAAAAACTAGTAGAGAAATGCAAAATTTAAAATTATTAAAATTTAGATTTAAGAGACGTTTAAAACATAAAATATATCATAAAAGTGGAAAAACCATGAATTTTATAAGTGAGAAGTGTGATGTGGCTACAAAAGAAGAAATTGAAACAATTTCAAAATATGAGTAATGAATTTCCATACCTTTCATTTTCATTTTTTTTTTTACAAAACTGAACCATCAGAATTTTTTTAAAAGTAAAAGTGATTTAACAAACCAAGTAAAAGTGAGTGATTCAAATGTGTCAGGCATGAACTAAGTAAAGAGTTATAAGCAAACAGTTAAGGTACGTTAATTATTAAAACTAAGAACTTTGTGACACAATGGCAAAAAATAACCGTGACAATTTTAATAAGTTGTTATACCCAATTTAGGTAAAATATTAGAAGAATCTACACTATGAATTACAAGAATTTTCACATGTAGTTTAGAAAGTATCATTTGTATTTTAGAGCAGTCACTTGTATTTCAGAATAGTTACTTGTATTTCGGAAAACTACACTTGAATTTCAGATCAATCATTTAGATTTTAGAATATATCACTTGTATTTCAGAAGGCGTCAGTTGTAGTTTAGAAGATATCAATTGAATTTTTGAAAATTGTTTTGGAAACCAAGTTTGCTATTTGCATTTGTGTGGAGTTCTACAAAAAGGTAAGTACAGTGCAAAAGTGAAGGACTCAAAAACCACTTCAACATAATATGTTTTTTTTCAAGCGGACTAAAAGTACGTCATTTGTTTTCTCCATATGTACACCTAAAGTGGGCTTTCAAATCCAGAGACCAAAAAAGTAGCAAAAAAGTCCTAGGCAGTAAAAGTAAAGTCAAAAGTCACCGCTACTGTCATGGTGGCGCATATATAAACGATTTTCATTCACCAAAATTATTTGAATACTAGATGACACCAGATAAACCGATCTGAGTGTATTGCCATCTTTACATTCTTATTGAAAAAACGAAGGATAGGAATACTCTCAGAGCATCACCCAAAACCGTTATTAGTCTAAATCGCATAGGTTCCCGAATTTTGAAATCGTCTGTTAAATGTCATGCGCGTCATCATATTTATCTGTCAATGTGACTTATATTAATTTAGCATTGAAAATATTGGTACAAATTCTTAGTTTACCATAACCATTGGTTATGATTTAATATCATTGAAACCATGGATCATCATTAAAACCATTGAACATTGAAAACCACCATTCTAACACATTCTATGTATTTTACAAATAATATACACCACTAATTGGGTAAGTACCTAGACCCGCTTAAAGAAGATCAGAGAAAATTGCAAAACTGAATCACTCTGAAATAGATTTATTATATCCTGCATGCTCGAAAAAAAAATAGTATATGTTACTCGGAGTAAAAGGTCTTTTTGTGCTTCGCCCAGTTGTAGGCCTCAGCTTCGCTTCGGCCGTCAATCTCTGGGCTCAGCACGAAAAGACCCACTTTTACTCCTAGTGACATAATCTACTATTTCTAAAAAATTGGACTTTATTCGCACAACTTAGCATTTCTCTTAATGCTGCCATCTTAGTAATGGAAGATATACCAGTTGAACTAAATTATATATTTGCCAAGAATAAATTGTTGTCATTGTTAAATTTTATGTGTATATCAAGTATAATTTATCCAATATAAAAAAAGGAAACTCTGTTGTAGTTGCATCGCATGCTTTTTCAATTCGATTCTGAAGATACGTAGTATGTAATTCATTAATTTTCTGAAATTTAAATGACGAATTCTGCAATACATCTGAACTTTTCTGAAATACAAATGAATAATCTAAATTCCCACTGATGGTTTCTAAAATACATGTGACGTCTCTAAATTTCAAATAATACTTTCTAAAATTCAACTGACTATTCTGGAATACAAGTGATATATTTGAAATCCAAGTGACGTTTTCTAAAATACAAATGATACTTTCTAAACTTCATGTGAAAATGGTGTAGTACTTTTGATAGAGTGAACTAGGTATGTAGCACAGCTGTTCCCAAAAGGTGTCTGCGGAACTTTGGGGTTCCGTGGAAGGGTCACAGTCACACGTAGCGATGAGGATCCGCCAAAAATTTTGATCAAATTAAGGTTACGTAGCAAAAAATATTGAGAACCGCTGCTCTAGCAAGGGCCTAGGTTTACCAGGTGCTAAAATCTACTACTCGTTACATCTCTAACAATGTTAAAGATTATTGAAAACAATTATTTCTTTAGTAATTATATTATTGGTAAAGTTAACAAGAGATGGGTAAATCCTGTCCAAAGAGGACAAAAGCTATCGATAGTATACAGGAAAAAATCCTTTTTTGCTCTTGAGTAAACTTCCCTCTCTGATCAACAAAGAAAAAAACGCACTTTTTGCTCTTAATACATAAGTTGATTTTATTTTACACAAACACAATATCGAAACATTGTCGATTTAGCCGATCGGTTTATTAGCGATGTCGAGCTTATCTCGCAGATTGGATGGCCTCTGCAGTAAGATTCCCCTGGGATTTTATGAAGCGCAATCGTAAAAAGACCTGCATAAAATTATCGACAGGGATTCATTTTGTGTCTCGCCTATAACGCTTTTGCTGCTTTGCTCAGGAACAATAGCCGAACCGTTTTTCCTTCTTTCTGCAAAAATTATTTCTCCGATCGTTCTATCAGAGACTCATCTCGAAAGTTTCCTTAAACCAATCGGCTCTCCACGTGAGTAGAAGGGGCAATAAAACTCCGACTGTCAAAAGCAATCGCTATTAGACTGCAGCAACAGATTTCTGCGCTAGGCAAGAGACTTGCATAAAACTCCCAAGTGTTTTAGTTATTTAAGGCTGCATTTATGCCTTGCATTTACGAGGTGCTCAACTGTGACTAACAGAGCGTATTTTATTTATGCTTATTCACATTTTCAAACAGCTTTCCGAACTGACGTTCCTGAAATCGGAATTTCCTTGAGTCTGACGATTTACATTCCTTCTTTCCTTTGCAATAATATCTGTCTCTAATCATGATTAAAACTAAAATTTCGCGAATGTCAAATAATTTAATTAAGTTAAAAGTAAAGTTTTTATATTGTTTAAGTTCCCTTCTTTGAAGGGGTATATAGAGTATATTGATATTAACTTGATTGTATTGATACAATATAATAAGATATCAATAACCATTTTTGGTTGATTTTAAAATCCTCTGTGAAATCGAGTGTATTGAAGTTGTCGATAAATTTCGCACTAGGCGGAGCAAGGCGTTAGTTCGCTAGTAGATATGCAGCAACAGTTCAAGCGCAACATAAGAAAATCCAAGGTCCATTCTGCACTTTTTTGTACAACGCGTCGCGTATTAGTTTGTAAACACGGGGTTCTGGGACACTTTGAAGTTAGGAAGGCACGTGAGGTAGGTGTGAAGGGAACCCTACCCGTTGGAATAGGTTTCGTGCACGTAACGTCACAATTTGAACCTGGTGGGAGAACAACATAACCTCACGCATTTAAAATACATGTAAAGTAATGACATCTTTGCATTTACATTTTTTTCAATTATCTTAAATCGAATGAAACTTAAATTTTTCTGGAGGCATTCTAGAATCATCAATCTTCAAGGAGCGCAATATTTTGTGGACTAGACCTACCACCAACCTTTTTATGCCTCAAAACTACTTCAAATTCAGACCAAGAAGCGTGGAAATAAATAGGTGGAGAGTACCGATTACATCGTGTTTTAATCACCACCGGGTTCCTAGCCTCGCCTAAGCATATCTATATTTATGTATACATATTTACAGTGATAAATTGTTTTCATGTACAAATTGAGTAATTTTTTCTAGTAGTTGTTTCACTATAGGACTTTAAAGTTCGCGGTAACATGTTATATACTATGGTGCAGTACAAGCAAAGCAATTCTTAAAATATTGAGTTTTATGGGGGGTATAGTTATTGCATCCTGATATCGAATATTAGTATTGTGTGCTCTAGTTGGAATAAAATCAAATAAATAACAAGGTTCTCGGGTTAGTAAAAGTTTATGCACCAATACAACTAGGTGCACAAAACGCTTCTGGGCCATGTTAGTTACAAATATATCACTAACCTGTTGACTGACACGATCTTTTCTTCTCAGGTTGCTTACACACCCAACACAGGTATTTTGGGTTTTTTTAATACGGTATTTATCATAATAAGTCAAGAGTCAAGTAAGGACCATATACCACATCAAGATAGCGAGGAATGGACAATACCAAGCTATCAACAAGGATTTTCTTAACTTAGGGTGGTAGCACTTATCGTTTGCATTCATAAAGTGTCTTTAATTTATAATAAGTTTTTTGGCATACACTGTTTACATTATTATTAAAACAAAGTCTGCTGTCCATATGCAATTTTTAACGACGTTCGTCCATTCGATCGTAACCCCATTCAGTGCTACAGGCACTTCATGATTGGCAACAACTTCCAAACCAGCATACAATATTGCCTGAGTTATTCTTGGGTTGACAACCAAGGAATTGTCGCGGGACCAGTTGGTAATGCTTGATCATATCTTGATTAATAAGATGTATTGTTTCTGGTAGACATGAAGGAGATGATACCAAATAAATTTGCAAATCATCCGCGTCATCATCTCGAATGCTGAATGCAATCAATGAGATCAGATACAAAGAAAGTAAAAAGAAGGGGTCCAAGAACTGATCCCTGAGGGACACCCCTCTCATAGGCGTTCCCAGTAGATTCGATTGCCATAAAAACTAAAAGGAGTGGATTGTTAGAAGGTATAATATGATTACTTGGCTGAAAGCTGGAATAAGATATTTAAGCATTTGTAGGCGTGAATTCTGTGACATATAGAGAGACCAAGACCAATTTGAAGCGGCAGCAGTTAAAAATGGATGGACAGATTCGGACAAGGCTACCGAACTTTTAGTAGCTTTGAGAGAAAAGGCTGCAGACATCATGCCTACATTGTCGACCACTGAAAAGTGTAATTACAACGCAATTGCCACGGCGTTCGAGCGGAGGTTTGGTATAATGCTCATCGCGAAATAATCTACCAGACAGAACTACGGATGACGCAGCAGAAACCAGGCGAAAACCTACAGGAATTTGGAGAGGAATGAACTTTTGACAAGATTAGCGTGCAGGGCTCCCTCTAATTTCCTTGACCAGCTATCAGTCCAGCAGTTTATCGAAGGAATTCACGACAGTGAAATGAAATGCCATTTGAGGTTGATTCGTCCTTCCAGTAGAAATAAGGCAATAATTCGGGCAATGGGATATAATGCGTCGAGAATAATCACGGGCCACAGAGTTAGAATAGTTGACGTTCAGGAAGAGTCGCAGCCAAACTCAACCTTAAAGCAATTGTCCTTAAAGCAATTGTTGGACGAGCACCGTGAATTCAGGCAGAAAATGACTTCATATTTTGACCAATCAAGGAGCAGGGCGCAAGACATTGGTTACAGAAGAAATATGGACCGAAATGCCGACCTACAGAAACCCGGATCTTGTTTCAAATGCGACAGAATGGGCCATTTTAAAAGGGACTGTCGCGTTTTACGTCTTGGATGGCGAAT
Source organism: Taphrorychus bicolor (assembly GCA_951812265.1). Taxonomy (NCBI): domain Eukaryota; kingdom Metazoa; phylum Arthropoda; class Insecta; order Coleoptera; family Curculionidae; genus Taphrorychus; species Taphrorychus bicolor. Next base: position 31,069,813 of record OX638299.1, read on the forward strand.
TCTTCAGTAAATTCGGCGCACCATTAGAGCTTCATTCGGACCAGAGACGGAATTTTGAATCGCAACTTTTCAAGAAGATCATGGAACTTCTGGGAATCCGCAAAACAAGGAGAACTGCGCTTTATCCACAATCAGTTGGTATGGTCGAGCGTTTCAATCGAACCATGGAACATTACCTCTACAAAATGGTAGCGGACCACCAGAAAGAAAGAACTTCGTCTTCCGGTAGATTTGGTGTACGGATCACCAGAAAAACCGGTGCAAGATATCCAGAACTATGCTGATGAACTTCGAAAAAGATTAAAGGAAATCCGCGTCAAAACATGAGGACAAGGATAAAGATTGCCAGCGATCGGATGAAAGCCAGATATGACCTAAGGGCGAATTCTACAGGATTTAAGGCAGGTGACTTGGTGTGGCTGTATAATCCACAGAGGAAGAAAGGAAAGTCTCCAAGTTGGTAGGGTCCATATACAGTCATCAAACAGATCAACGACGTGGTATACAGAATCCAACGTACCCCTAGAGGAAAAACCCCGTTAAAAACTTACAGTTGTGGAGATTTCTCTGATCGGGACGATCAGAACTAAGTGGACCGTCGATCCACAAAGATTTGGGCCGAAGCGGCAACTCCGAGCGCCGACCGCGCCCAGTAACCCATCTAGACTAAACGAGAACCGGGAACAGTCGCCTACGTTCTCGAAAGTACGAGACTGTGTTCAGGCCGGGTATATAAACCAGCGACCCGCGCGAGATGGAATCGAATAGATAGTGCAGTGTAGAAAATAAGACAAGCGAACAGTGCGAATTGTTAGTAGAGAGTAATTGTGTTTTAATCGTGTTGTAATAGTTAAAAGTAAATAAAAGTGTGTAGTGAACTGACGATAAATTATTGGAACCCGTATCTCGTAACACTATAAAAGATAAGAAAAGTGGAAAATCTGAATTATTATTAAAAAAATAGTAGGAAGAGGCACAAATTTATGTTATTTCTACTTTCTCGTCAAAATCGTTTAAAACTTATATAATTTTTCTAAAAGAAGTTTTTTTCTGTAAAAGTTCTCTCAATAATAATTACATTTTGAATTTATTGGAAAAAACAATGTTGAATTGTACGAAACAAAGATTAAGAATGGAAATTTATGAACAATAAAAAAAAATTTCAAATGAAAAACGACTTAAATGAAAAAAGCACTGAAAGAAATAAAATCTGGGAAGAGACAAAAATTATAGAAAAAAATACGTCCAAAAGTACAAAATTAAATACATACAAAAAAATACAAAATTAAAATACTTGTAATTTAGTGCCAAAACCTTATAAAAATTTAAAAAGATGTGCAAAAAAGTGCAAAAAGTTACTTTCAGCTCGTGTTCAAAAGTTCAATTTTGGGTTAGAGTTGAATCAAAAGAGCAAAAACCCAATAAAAAGTTCATTTAGATCGATGAAAAAAATTGGGAAGAAAACAAATTTGAACGACATAAGTGACATATATTTGAAGGTCATACTAGAAAAAAATTAAGACCAAAAAAACAATACGAAAGAAAAAGTTGAAAGAAGAAAAAAGGCAATAAGACGAAAATAGTTACACATACTTACAACATAGTAGAAGGGAAAGGGAAACAAGCCCAAAAAAAACAGCATAGTTTTTGTTTTGGTATTTTGTTGGTTACTTCGTTCATATGGCCGGAATTTCTTGTACAGGAACAACGAACAGCAAGTAAAAGAGACAATAAATGTAATAGAAAAAGGACTTAAACTTAATTTAAACATAAAAAGAAAGTTGATAAAAAATAAAAAACTAATAATAAAGAAATCGAAATGAAATTACGAGGTAAAAACAATAAGGAGAAAACAAAAATTGATGATTTATAGGAAGAGGGCAAAAAACCTCGAATTACAATTACCTCAATGCGGAAGAGAGTGCAATTTATACTATTGAAGAGCTACCAACCTTTCTAGAAACAGGAATCCAATGAAAGAAAACGTACAAAAAAGTCGTCAAGCAAAAGACGAATAGAAAAGAAGACTAAACCAGAAACTACTGTGACTGTAAAGGAAATTAAGAAAGTACCCAAAGAAATTATGATAAAATCACCAAATCTTTATTTTTAAGTTGTCATCACCAAAGTGTTAGGAAATAAAATATCGTACCACAAAACATTTTAGGGTAGTACGAAGGGGCCTAACTCCAACAAAATACATTTCTGTAGCTTTTGAAAATCGTTTAGTAAGTCTATCTACAGTGTCTTTTAAAAGTATGGGAACGCTCAAATATGTCAAAGATGATTTAACAAAATTTTACAAAATTTGTTACTGGGAAGAGACTTGTGCCGAATTCAATCATGATAACGACGCTGTTGCCAAACTTACAGTTTGTCAGATGTTCGTACAAAATTAATGTTTTTTATGCAATTCCTATTTAGGTACATTAAGTTTTTAATTACCAAAACAACCATTTTCAGTCAAAAATATGAGAAGAATCAACTAAAAAATTAATTTTAATTCCAGAAAAATTCAATGGCGACACTTCCGATGTTGCCAAGTTTACAGTCTTTCATGTATATTTTAATATTGCTCCGACACGAATTGTAAACTTGGAAACAAAAATAAATATAACCAGATATCGGGTCCCAGGTAGTATCATTTGATGCTTAATTGGCGGATAGCGACTTAAGGCGGACTCGCCAACGTTTCGCTTAATTTACTTAAACATCTTCAGGACTCGAAATTAAACTCTCAAAAAGCTCGATAGGTTGCAACTAGAATAGGAATATTCCTCTACTGTGGTGAAAAATGCACCGCAAGGTTTTTGTCCTAAAGAAAGCGTCAACTTTAAATCGTTGTTACATAACATACTAAATTATCTCACTTCTGTTTTACAGAAAGAAAAGTTCGTTAAGTTACTAGACCAACTACACAACTCCTTAAGGATAGACCTCTCCATGTATCGCAATAATTTTCCCGCTTCAAGTCCCGACAAGCTGCTGGATTTGAAGTCCACCGTAGACCTTCTGACTAGCATCACCTTTTTCCGAATGAAAGTCCAGGAACTTTCCAGCCCGCCGAGGGCCAGTACTGTTGTTAAAGACTGCGTTAAGGCCTGCTTAAGGTAGGATTATACATCCACTCTTCTTCCATTTTATATCCCTCTCTCCAAGTGTATTAAAAAAAAGGAAGGAGTGTTAAAAGTGTCATAATCTTATAATTCTATCCTCTTCTCTTAATACTAATCAACTTGATGACTTTCGTTGTTGAATAACTGGCACCTAGTTTAAAACTGACTTACTAATGTTAGGTCAACATACCAATTCCTATTCGAAAACACGTACGAGCTGTACAGTAGAGAATTCCAAACCGACCCCAACGAACCCAAAAGGGACCCCGATGACCACGGTCCTAGACTGGACAGCGTCGACTTTTGGCACAAGCTGATCGCCCTCATAGTGTCCGTCATCGAGGAGGACAAAAACAGTTACGGTCCTGTTTTGAGTCAGTTTCCTCAAGAGCTCAACATCGGACAGGTACGACTTCGACTTCGACGTAAACCCAGATAGTTTCCATGCCTGTGTTTAGTTATCTGCGGCCACTATGTGGTCACTTTTTGCCGTGGACATGAAGTACGCCCTTGAGGAGCATGAGGCCCACAGGCTTTGTAAATCTTCGGCGTACATGAATCTTCACTTCAAAGTCAAATGGCTCTATACCAGTTACGTGAAAGATGTCCCTCCTTACAAGGAAGCGGTACCGGAGTATCCTGCGTGGTTTGAGCCGTTTGTGATGCAGTGGCTGAACGAGAATGACGACGTTTCGCTGGAGTATCTTAACGGGGCTTTTACCCGAGACAAGAAAGATGGGGTAGGTGCTGGTAATTTGTTAGGAGGTTTCGGGGTTACGAGAGTGGTTGTTGCAGTTTCAAAAAAGCAGCGAACATGCCTTGTTTTCTAACTCGGTGGTGGACGTGTTCACGCAGCTCACGCAGTGCTTCGACGTGGTGTCCAAGCTCGAATGCCCGGATCCGGAGATATGGAAGAGGTATATGAAGAGGTTCGCAAAGACGATAGTAAAAGTGCTCATAGCCTACGCTGATATCGTTAAAAAGGAGTTCCCGGAACATCTTAAAGAAGAACGAATAGTGAGTTTAAGTTTGTCTCGTACTGCTGTCAATTAAGCAACATTTGATGTAAATCCTTAGGCGTGTATTTTAATGAACAACATCCAACAACTTCGGGTGCAACTGGAGAAGATGTTCGAATCGATGGGGGGCGAGAAACTGGAAGAGGACGCCGCCAATATCTTGAAAGATCTTCAGCAAACCTTGAACGGCTGTTTGGATGAACTAGCTCACCAATTTGCCTCAAGGTAAGTTTCATTACATTTTTTATTTAATTAATAAATATACGGTGTGGGCGAAAAGTAACCAAGAAAGAAAATTATACATTATAGTAGAAAACCACATACTATATCAGAGTAGCCTCATAAACAAGTTGGTCAGCACTCAGCAGAAGTCTTGAGTTGGTTTGTTTATGGTGTGCCCTAACACCTTTTTTTTTTTCTTCTTTTTTTTAAATTTTTATCAATTATGGTTTGTAGTTATAAAAAGAAGCCAGATGCAGCAAGAAGTTTCAGTAAATCGAAAAAAAGAAATTCTAAAATAGAACCTTTGGTACCAATAAGATGGTTTCATCCCATTGGGACTTTTACTTCATCCCGTAAGGAAGCTGCGAACCAAATTTCAGCTTTCTAACCCTAACCGTTCCCAACATATCACCATTGAACCACTTCTTTCACGGCGGTCATCTTGGAGTTTTACGGAAACATTGACCTCGTAACTATCTCTCGAATATGAATTATGGACCACAAACTGTTCTTCAATTTATAACGTAACTTAGCTATCGTACCTGTAAGTCATTCACTTATTATTGTCGTCAAGTAGGCGTTAAAAAATTGACTTTGACATTTTTATTGAATTTTTTCAACATGTGCTAAAAGGAGATGGGTATAAAAAAATGAAGGTTTCAAAGGTAACTAGGTGACAAAAATAAGTGAATGGGTAATGTGTCAGCTATTTTACAATTGATGGTACTCCATTAGGTACCTACCATCCAAATTTGAACCATATGCCATTAATATTACCCTAAATATGAATTCGTCTATATGAGTCCCATATTAAATGCATTGGGGACTGTTTTACTTATGGAAAACACGAACATACACATAAAAACCTGATGATGGTCTATTGTAGGTGAAAGATCGAAACGTTCGATAAGTTTGGATTCAGGATCCTATTGCAACAGTGTCCGAGTTTTAGCATAAAACTATCAATTAATGGAAAAAATTAGAAAATGGAACTTTTGGTACCCTCTAGAAGGTTCCATTGCGACCTTTAGTTAACCCCGTAAAGAAGCTACATACCAAATTACAGCCACTTAGCTCAAATCGTTCCAGAGATATCAGCCCTCTTTTTTCCACGGCGCCCATCTTGGATTTTTGTAAAATGTTATTTTTAACAAATTTTACATGAGAGAAGCCTACCATTCTATTTTCAATTCTCAGATAATTTAGCTACCGTAGCTATAATAGCTACGTCAGCTATTTTACATTTCATGGCACCTCTGTAGATACCCACCATCCAAACTTGAAGCATTTGTCATAAACCGTTCTCAAAATTATAACGTATGTAACTGTGACTATGTCAGCAATTTTACAATTAATGGTATTCCCTTAGCTAGTCACCATCCAAATTTAAACCATGTACCACCAATAGTACCCTACATATGACGTTATCTGATATATTCCTTCCATATAACTGCAAACGGATATATTATATGTAAAAGCCTGATGAGGGCGTACCTTGGATGCACTGTTGAAACGTCGAACCGCGGCTTGTAGCCAATCCTGTAAGTAAGCTACATACCTAACTTCACCTTTCTAAGTTTAATATTTTCAAAGATATCAATGTAATCGCTTACGTCATGGCGGCCATGTTAATGCAAGGTAACTTTTGCCTACATTTTTATATTCCCGTTGCAACTCTGCATCGATTAGGAAAACAGAAGGTCTTTGATCTAAGCAACTCGGAATTTCGAAACGTACTTATTACGATATGAAGCCCGACACAAAATTTTCAAATCGACCAGTCTTTGCCAAAACGTTCTTAGGAACCGGGGTTTTTGCCAATGCTCTTCCTAGAAATGTTCAACTTTTCACATGCCGTACAGTTTTCCCGGGTTTTCAGCCGATTTTCGTTACTCTAAGCCATTAAAATTGATGTTTACGTTTCGGAAAAAAATTCAGCTGTCAGTTGACGTTCAGTGGGTGGAGCCAAAATTCCGAATTGACAATTCCAGAATTACGTCATTTGACAGGTATGCGCCTCAAGCCAATATGGCGGACCAATCTATTTAAACATCAGACGGAACTTGATCTTGATCGTCATGTTTCATGTTTGATTTGAGATATATTTATAATATATTCCGAAATTGTCTCTTTTAGGAAAAAGCTTCAAGGCAGAATTTATAGTTTTGCAGCTGAAGTACTAAAAAAAGTCTTAAAACATCAAAACAGATATGCTCTTCATAATTAATATACTGGCTGCGCTGTTGCCGTTCTTACTATTTTTTGACACTTTAATTTATTAATGTATCATTATAAGTTAATAACGGTAAAAATAATGTTAATAAAATGCGATTAACAATAGAAAAATATTGTTTTAATGAAGATATTTCGTCCTAAAAGAACAAGCAACATTGAATTTCTGAATTTTTATTCATCGTCACAGAAGATTCGGTATCTGACTGTGAAGAACAGTGACGTCAGTATCTGACTACACTGTTATGCCCCTTGAAAAAGTTTATCAAAATCAATTGTTCTGGAATGATCAATGGTTCTCATTACCGTTGTGTAACAATCGGAATCATTCGACTTTTTAAGTAAAATTTGCAAACATATCCGTATCTTTTGTTTCAAAATTAAATTAAGACCATTTCGCGACGTCTCAGCGAAAAAATGGGTTCTAGGTCCCGAAAAGTAAACATTCCAAGGTATTCGCCAGGATAGAATACCATTCGATTGGATGCTCTGTCGGGGCACAAATCGACGTCAAAGTGGCAATTTCAAATTTAAAGTTTAAAAATTCGTCAAAATTTCAAATTCAAAGTTAGGACCTTGATTTTTGGCCAGGTCAAGGACCATATGTGCAGTACCTCCCTGAATTATTTCACAGGGTAGAATGTGAGAAAAGTTCACCGAACCTGACAAAAAAATGTGACACAGAAAAACTTTTGTAGCTCGCCCGGTTTAAGAGCTCGACCAAAACTAACAAGTGATTTTTTTATCTCTCCGTGTCTTCTAGTTTTGGTAAAAATGCCAAAAACTCCGACACTCTTTTTGATACTTTTTCTGAACTGTCTTCGCACATTTTTTACTAACTGTGTATTAAATCATTAAAGTGACATCTTTGAGGGGATAGGACTAAAAGTGCCCAAGGAAATACCCTTTTTGCCGATACCACCACCGTTGGGCAAAGCTAATTGAGGGAGTCTAGAGAGCCATGAAGTTACCCATTACAACAATTTTTTTCTAAATTTTACTATATAACTTTTCGGAATTATGACTTTAAAATTTATCATATGAGATAGATGAGATAATCTACTCAGGGTTGAGCACTAAACTTCACATAGCTGGACATAGGATCCACGGTAAAACATCCGAAAATTTGGGTATCGAAAACATCTTTTACTTTGGTACTACACTGCTTACCCCCCCCCCCCCCCCCCTCCCACACGTACTATCAAACCGATTACATTTTTGGATAGCACGTTCATTGCTGTAACTACGCTCAATACTGCAGAATCCCGTTAATTTAATAGTTTAAAAGTTATAAGCGTCGAAACGGAAAAACTACCAAAATATCTACAACCAAAATCGAAAAAACTGACTGCTGTTATACCCGACGCGATGCGTTTGAGTATAAAAAATTAACCGGCTTCAGATCTGGTGATCTCGGTAGCCAACAGACACCACTTTTTGATTGTGCAATAAGGGTCATTAATATTGTTTCGACTTGGACGAATCTCTTGAGTTATTTGAATTTTTTAGTCTGGAGCCTCGGATAACTCAGAGCGTCAAAGAACTGGGCGACCTCTTGCTGGCCATCAAGGGCGGCGGTCAGCCCGGAACCCTGAACCAGCCAGCCCAACGCCAGCAAGTCGCCGTCGAAGCTGACGAAGTGCTCAGGCCGCTGATGGACCTGCTGGACGGGTCGCTGTCCCTGTACGCACAGTCCTGCGAAAAAACCGTACTCAAAAGACTGCTTAAGGAACTATGGAGGATAGTTATGAGGATATTAGAGAAGACTGTAGTGTTACCTCCGATGACTGACAAAACGGTATGAAATATTAATTTTTTTCTTAAACTGTTACCAATCACTATTTTCCCCCCACGTTAGATGGTGTTCAAGAGTATAACAGATAACGCCAAAAACTTGGCGGCAAACACAAAGATAGAAGACATGTCGAGACTGTTCAAAAACCACATGACCGGCAAGCAGGACGTGAAGAACGCCCTCAGCGGTGTGATGGATATCAGCAAGGAAGTCGAGAAGAATCTGTCTCCGAAACAATGCGCTGTTTTAGATGTGGCCTTAGATACTATTAAGCAATATTTCCATGCAGGTAAGTGTTACCAAAGTTAGTTTTATAATAGTGTTTTGTACTTGTGTATTTTCCCAGGTGGCAATGGACTGAAGAAAGCCTTCCTTGACAAAAGTTCGGAACTGCAAAGCCTGAGATACGCCTTGTCCCTTTACACCCAGACCACAGATACTCTCATAAAAACGTTCGTTACTACGCAAATTAATGAAGGTAAGAGTCAAAAGCCATCAATATTCGTTGTTATTAAGTGTTGTGTGCGTCTTGTTCAGCTACTAATCACCAACAAGTTCTTTTAGTTGCGTAAATAAACAATAAACTGTACGGATTAGTAGTTGAAACAACCCTACATAAAACACAACATTTTACATAAACCTTCACGTCTACACAAGACCTGTTTTATTTAAAAGTGCCGCTAAACAATAAAGAAACAATGCTGCAAAGGCAAATATCGTTCGATCGTGAGGAGCCAGAGGCGGGCTTAGAGGCCCTGGAAGAGCCTCTGAAAGCGAAAAAGCCCGTCAGGGACAAGTGGCCAGGTAGATTTGTTGATCAGTTCACTGAAATTCCAAACGCTGATTACGGCTTTTATGATTTTGTTTTGCTCAATTTTACTATCGCACTGAGAAATGCTTTTTTTCATGTCTTGTTGTTGTTGTTGTTTAAAGACTAAACTGACTCACTGTGTATAACAACAATATTATGAAAAAAAGTTTTCTCGGCAGCATTTCAACATGTTCAAAACATACATAGCGGACAAAGCGGGGCCACTCCTCCATGGCAAGATATAAAGTGTCTTCGCTTTAATACCAGCCATCCCAATTTGTTTTTATTTGTTTGAGAGAGTTAACGTCAATTGAAATAGCAAAGGGAACGCTTTTAGCTGAAATTTTAATCTAGTTTATGCGTAAAAGTGTTTGAGTTTGTTTATTAAAACATAAAACAACTAAAGCCGACAATTTTATAGCAACAAGTCATTTTATCAGTGCCTTAACTTTAATGTGAATCCTATAAAACTACTATGGAAAAAAAGTCTAGTGAAGAGAATAATCTTGACCGCCAAGATCTTGATTGAGCCTTGACTGACAAGAGCTGAAGTCTTGGGTAATCAGTTTGGGCGACTAGGTAATAAAACTCCTGCACTATCAAGCTTTCGACAATTTTTATTGTCTTCATCAGGGCGTCTAATATTTTGACGTCTAAGAAGACGACCAGCGACAGATCATTCTAACATGATGGACAAAACCTTATTACACTATACGAGACAATACATTTTTTTTTCCTTCTTTAAAAAAAACACCACGTTTTCACGTACTCAGTTAAAATTGTACCGTGATATCGAAAATTAAATGGCCAGAGTGGGCTATGAAACCGAAAACGTATCTCTTAGCTTATGCCATCTTTTTTAAGCAGGCTACACACGCTCAAGCAAGTCGTACAACTTGGCTTATACAAGCCAAGTGGAACGATTTGCTTGAGGGTGATCAAAAATACTACGAATCAGATTTAAAAATATTTAATAGTTTTTGGCATCAAATAAATTGTTGAATATGTCCCCCGCGCTGTTCAATGCATATATTCACCCTCCTTTTCATACTATTCAACGAATTTTTCAGCATTTCCGGTGTTATAGACGCACATCCCTCGCGAATTATATGTTCCAGTTCTTTGAGATTACGTACAGGAGTTTTATAGATCTTATTTTTCAAATATGGGAACACAAAGTAATCCATTATTGTCAAACAAGGCGATCTAGGAGGAAATTCAATTTCGGTGCGTAAGCTTATTATCCGGTCATCAAAGAATTCGCGCAAAAAAGCAATTGTATCTTGAGTGTATGTGCAGTTGCTCGATCCTGTTGAAAATGCCCATACTGTAGTTCATCATCGTGGAGTTGCTGAACAAATTCCAACAAAATATTGCGATACCTCTCTCCATTAATCGTACCATAAAAAAAATATAGGTCCAATGATTCTTCTCCGAGATACAGTTAACCAAACACCTCAGGATGCAACGGCAATTTAATAAAAATATGTAGGTTTTCAGTGCTCCACAAGGTCTTTCTTCAATATTGTCTGACATGTAACATAAGAAAGTACAATTTCTTGCGAGAGATGCCTCAAAGGCTTAGCAGGTTCCTGTTCAATTCGTAGGCGAACATCATCATTTAGTTCCTCTGTACGTACTCGTGGTCTTCCTGCACCCTTTTTATGTGTTCCTGCTCCAGTCTTTCGAAATATTGACATGCAATTCTTAAGGCACGCATAAAAACTTTTTGGATGAAATACTAGGTTTAGAAATCTTTGTCTAAAATCTTCTAAACACTGCTCCTGACTGTGCTCCCAAACTCCATTAACCAGTACCCCAGTTCGGAAATAAGCCTCAATCATATACGTTTTATGTCCTGTAGTAAACAGTAAGACTTTGAGTTGTTACTTTTGTTCGCAGGTAAAGTATCAAAAAGTGACAAACCTTCTAATCAAAACTTTGACGGAATTAATTTTAAAAAAGGTGGCATAAGCTAAGAGATAAGTTTTCGGTTTCATAGCCCACTCTGGCCATTTAATTTTTGATCTCACGGTATGTTTAAAATGTTCAAAAGCCTGAACGGGCACCTTCAGACTTGGTGTGACTGGCAAGACTCACCGCTTATGCTTATGTCGGTGGTCCGTATTAGGGCAATTTTCCTAGCCGATCACAGAAAGGCGAAACTTCGTGAAAGCTACCCAGATATAATATGTTCCAGTTTTTTCTGCATCTCGTCAGCCTTGGAAATTTGACATATTTCACCCAGTATATATAACGGACACTGACAGTGATTGATAAATGGGTTTAAGGTTATGGATATTGTTTACAGTTAAGCCTACATAGATGCCAGACTCTACCAATTATTCCAGGTTTTAAGGCAACTAATTTATTCATAGTTCTTAAGTGTCGCGATTCTCTATGTGGTTTTATTGGTTAATTTAATTATTGAACTTTGACAGTTATTAGCAATAAATGGATATAACAGACTTTTCTTCACTTTTCGCTACTTTTCATTCAATTCCAATACTCTAAGCTTATTGTCATTCATCATCATATAATATATACTAAGGTATTAAAATTCGTGAGCCTATTTCTTTTTACATATATTGAGCGTTCCACAATGTGAAATTTTACAGTTTTACAATTTACCTATTTTTATTAGGAGGTTATAACATTATTTACATAATATAAATAATAAAAAATAATAAGCTATAGCTATATTATGTTTAACAGTAACATTCTGAGGAAAAAATAAAGAAACTACAATAATTTATTCTGTAATTATTGTAAGTAGTAAAACAATGATTTAGTCAGCAGGTATTGTATATATATCCCATATTATATATATCCCATAGTGACACATTTTAGTTGTCTTTATTCAGTTCTTCATAATTGTTAGTTTTCTTTTACGTCTACCAATTACTGGTGTCACATGGTCTGCTTCATCCTTGTCGAGGGCGTATTCTTATATAATGTTTTATACAGTTCTAGTAGGAACTCACCTAAAAATAAAGTACATGTAAAAGGATATTGAAAACTCATCTATTTAATAAATTAGATTCAATAATTTTATCTTTACCAAGCAACAAGAATATGCACGATCTTTATCACATTTGGTAGAGTAGTTCTTGGTGGTGTACTTGTAGTACTCCTATACAATTTGTTATTTACAGTACTGAGGTTCTAGTAGGTATATAATAGCGCAGTGGCACTGAGTGAACATGATGATCTCTTTTGTAAACCCAAGCAAAATATGTACTCGTATATGAAAAATTAGGCTTCTACAAAATAATGAATGAGTACCTGGTAATAAGTAATTTCCTTACAGATCGTGTATGAAAGCGCTTCTTTGCACCCCCCCCTACACGGGGCAATTTAAATTTGAATGGATTTTTGGTATTAGTGTTAGTAGCTTTCTATTCCAGGAAATCTTCTGGACGTGAGTCGCTTTGCAGCTAATCATCGCGGGTCAGGAGACCTTTAGCTTTTCTGGATGAGCGTTTACTGCCTCTCAAAATGTCTTCTTCTATGATTTTCCTTTTCGCCTGGCGCACTTTTTGTAATGTTTGCGTCTCAAGCTTTCACGCCTGACGTTCAGCCCTTCGATAGTTGGCAGCTGAAAAGTGAATTTGTGCAAGGGCCGAGGAGCGGATTTAACTGACATGTGAATTGTAGTGTCGTGTAGACGTTTTCGGGGGTAGGGGGTGCTGGTATCTACCTAGGTTATTTTGCTTTGCATATCCTGGTTAATAAAATTATTATTGTTGCATTTCTCTATCCTATATTAAGTAAAACTACAAAAAGCAATTAACTATAGTACATAATACTTTTATACTTAAACCATTAACAGCTTATGAATGAAGACATTCAGTAGCATTTCCTGTCCTCAAATAGATCCTACAGCTAATGCAAGAAAAAATTATACTTGTATGCGTACTTACCTTAAAAATATTCCAAATCTTTTTTTGGAAAGGTCTTTTTTATAAATTCTCGAATTTTCTTGTCGATTATTTTGGGCATTTTGAATTCTGATACTCTTTAATCCACTTAAAATGTTGATACACGTATTGAAAACTGACAACGACGCAAATTCAATTTGACAAAATCTTAAGCTTATTGGAGACAATTGCGACTAAAAATATCAATTAGTAATTAGTTTGACTGTATTGGTTAAAAAAATCATGTCAAGCGATCTTATTGGCCAGCTTTCAAATTGCTGATTTTAGTTATCACCTTCCAATTCTGTATTTACCGTATCTGCTTTGACGACAAGTAAACGACAATTGCCATCGATGTTATACAGGGTAAATTCCATGGCAATGTAAGATGCAGAAAATAATGGAATATGGTATATATACTATATGCGCAATAAAGATCCACAAGCCGATGCAAATGATGGGCCAACCCCTCAAGCTGCCGTGGCAGAACTTGAATGGGAGGACGAAATAGTAGAATTAAAAGCGAGCTAAGATGAAGATATTAACAACCGACAGGGCTTAGCCGATCAGGAACAGCAGCTTACCGCACCAAAAAGGCATCTTGCAGGAATAGAGGCCGATGATGAGGAGGGTCAAGTTCAACACAACAAAAATAACACCCTTCCAGGCAAAAGCCGTTATACAAAGGCAATATATCCATCGTTATGCAAAGACATACTTTGATAAGTTGTTTAGATGCGTGGGTGGCAGATAGCACAAAATCAAAAAAGATTCTTGATGAAACCTTTAAACAAGAAGACCCTTACAATGGTCGACGGAATTCTGCGGGATAAGATTGTCGAAATCCAGGCGCAAACTACGCCCACAAAAGTGGAGAGGCGAAAAGCTATAAAAAATGCTATCTACGTCGCAACCAAAGTCCCTAGAGACTTATTAGTAACCAAGAAGCCAATTAAATCAGCACATAAAGGAAATGAGGACTAGATAACTAGACTGCAAAACGCATCAAGAATCTAACCGAAATCCGTAACTTATAGGGAAACAATATCCCTAAACGACCGTTCATGCCAACCAAAATGATTAAAAAGCTCAGAATGTCCATCAGAGATTACGTCGCTTCCAGGAAAGAAAGGTTGGCAATTCTGAAGGAAAGCAAAAACCCCGAATGAAGCAAACTTGCTCACAAGAAATTTTTACGACATATTGACTTGCTTCAAGAGCACCAAAATGCCGAGGGGACTACTACTCCAAGAGTGAAAACAACATCCAAACACTGGTGATAAAGGAATTTTCGAGTGCGCCAAACTTCTACCAACAAACAAGTCCAGACTGCGTCAAAAAGAAGTGCGACGAAACTTTGTCCTAAATCCCAAATTACAGCTATAAAGTCCTGCCAGAGGCCAGAACGTATTTGATAAATGTAACGATGAAAATTTGCTGAGGCTGATGTGCGCGAAAGACTCTTCTTAATCCATAGAACGTCTCTTTCGTGGTGACGAACGTGACCCCAAAATTTAGACACATTTTGGTTTTAAATACTGACTACAAAATGATCACAGCCGTAATAGCAGCCATCTTTAAGGAGTCTCACCGGAGCTGGGCAATTAAACCCATATAATTAACAATTGAATATAATATGAACGTAACATTCGAAAGTGCAGGTCGAAAATCAACAGATGCCCATGCGCAGACTACTAAGCTCCGCCTCTTAATTCTGAGAAACTCTGAGAGCAATTGCCTTCAAATTCAAATCCACGGCAAAAGATTGATACGTATAATACGATTAAACTGGAGCAGTTCGATCAACCAAATCCAAATATATGGAGAACTACACACGGACTGCTGGAAGATAAATCACGTCGCTGGCAAGAAAGCGAAACACCAAAAACTACTCTGCGAGATACCGAGATCTCGCAAGGCGTTTGACTCCGTCCACCACTCATGTATCAAGAGATTATTAGGCGCAGTTCCACTGCACTAGGATGTCAGAAAAAAAAAAACACAAAACTGGCCTTAAAGCTCTGCTTACGCAGAATGCCACTACAGAAGCAGACATCGCCGATACTGGTGCAGAAGAGGTTCTGCATGAAGACTCCAGAGCCCACTCCTCTTCATATTAGTGACAGCAAGGCTAATCAGCCATGTAAACACCAGTTTAAATTTCCTCAAAATAAGTCAAGATAAACATCGAATTCTTGTCTATTACCCATTCACTTATTTTTGTCATCTAGTTACCTTTGAAACCTTCATTTCTTGTATACCCATCTCCTTTTAGCACATGTTGAGAAGATACGATAAAAAAGTCAAAGTCAAATTTCCAACGCCTACTTGACGACAATAATAATTGAATGGCTTATACATGGATGATATTAAATATCACGCTCCCACCAGAAACAACCTCATCATTGAAAAACTGATGAGGGTCACCGCGGAACTGGGATAACACTCAACTATGCCAAATGTGGAGACTACTCATGATCTTATGAGGAAGGGGAAGGCGACTTGGAGCCGTTTCTTCCTCAAGTACGACAAGGATGGTGGTGGAACTGGAATAGGATACGGAAGAAAACTCCAGAAAATGGAGGAACAGGACAAAAGGCTAAACTTAGTCCTGGAGTCACAACTCACGTCTTCTCAAAAAATTATAAATTTGACGGTAATTCCAGAAGTCACATATGTAACAGCAAACATTTTCGCCAAAGAAAAAGGGAACACCTCGTTGAAATTCTGCAGAAACCTGAACAAAAAGACGAGAAACAAACTAGTGGAGCTCAAACTCAAAGGCAAATCTTCCTCCAATGCCGGTGTTTATCCCCCAGACAGGGAGTATAGGACTCGTGGTCATCTAGCGAACAACCGAGATACAGCATTCCAAAAGGTATCAACTACTCAAACACGAAAGCCTGGAAAAGTGCAGACAAAGGTACAAAGCCCTTCCGAAAGCTGGCTAGAGAAACCCTCTCATACTGACCTCCAGAAGTACGATGTAACCATCCCGGGCGAAGAAAATGACATTAATAACTGCTGTCACATGGTGTCGAAGACCATAAAAAAAACAAACTTCTTACAGGATGGTCGCAAAACATGCACCATGGCAAGCTAGGGATGCGCAAGGACAAGAAACACCCACGGTCCTGGTACACAGATCCCCAACTCTGGACTCTTGGATGTCTTCATTTTGCTATTTTTGACGGTGTCTGGCGCTTTACTGTAGTACAATAGGGAAGTCCCTGGTCTCCGGCTCTCTGGTTGTTTGTCAGTGGTAAATGACTTCCTGGGGCAGCTTTTTCCTCTTGCTCAAACCGAAGCAAATCATGCCAGTTGGCAGTCCGGCTTGCTTGAATTCGCGGCGGAATTGTAGCGTTCCAAAACCCAAGAACGTTCTGAATCCCAGGTTTAATAAGACTGTGAGTGATGCATCCTCGTAGGAAAAGTTCTAGGGGTTGTCCAGCACTTGCATCCGCGCATTGTAAAATCAGTAGCGGAGTGAAGTCAAAATGTTGGACTTCACACCGCTAAATATGGACATATAGTTTTGAAACACCCTGTAAAGGAAAAGTACTAGCTAAAAAATATACTACAATTATTATCTCCCGCTCAGCCGATATTACACTCCTAAACAGACCGCTGAAAGTTACTTCTTTAAAATTTTTCTAAAACTGTCGTTAATGGATATCATATGTATGTACCTACTTTATTCCGATCTCTTAAAAATCTTAACAAATCAACTTTATGTTGTACAGCTCCTGCTCTGTACAACATCTCACCGGTACTCCGTATATTTCCGACTTTAAGTCGCTAAATCACGGTCCCCAATTTGTCGACCAGCCAAAGCCGTACTGATGAGGGGTAGACCCCGAAACTAGTATGCAGATGGGTTGATCGACAAATTGGTGACCACCTACACTATTTTCACTTCGTTCTGGTTCCCATAACCAGCGAGGTACAATATGGGCTGCTTCTCAAACTGAGAGCCATCTGCCATGCAGTAGTGGATCTAAAATATGCTGGTGGATGTCGCCTGCTCCTGCTCTGTACAACATCTCATCAACTTTATATTTTGGCAACAATCTAGCAGAGTATCACCATAACTTCAGCCCTAATAATAATAAAAAAAAACACATTCAATAAACTTCATTTCACAGAGGAACTTGAAGTCATCAGCAATCTATTAGCCACCCCACAGAGTGTTATTTATTACTCTTTAGGTTCAAAGAAGTCTTCATAAACTGAGCAGAAACTGCCGACGTTTCGACATTTATTGAAGTCTACCTCAAGGTTATTCTACCACTAGTGTAGAAATTATGTCATAAACTTGCAATAAAAAGCACACGCGAGAGGAAACAGGAATTTGGAGAAAACATGCGACTTGAAGCCAATATGTATTTGCGGATATACCAGTCGCGACTAGACTTAATATGTGGATATTTCTTGTGCCCTATTTCCGATAACCATTTCTATGTATACTTTCGAGCACGCTATATCAAGCAACGATTATCGATCGCTGTTGTTTTATGCATAAACGAACAAACTTCGAAAAGTGGGAAAAAACTTTCCACATTAATATTTTATTCTATACATACGTCTTTAGCATATTGTTGTTCCCTTTTGTTATTTAAATTGACTGCTATTTTGTCCATTTTATTCTCGCAGTAAAGTTTTTTTGCGATCGGCCCTCAATCAGGTTTTAAAATGAAGACACAGTATACCTCCAAACCATTTTACTCGTAGTGCCTAGTTAGATATTACCTAAATGACGAGGTGTTGAAAATAGTGAGTAGCGTGACCTAGGAGTTCAGAGTTAGAGACTCACTATTAGGAACGAAAAAATATGAAATATTGCAAAATCGTTTTTATTATATCCCCTACAGGTCAAAGTTCTTCATATCAGGATTCATTCAATATCGGTTCGTCACCGGATATATTAAATCACCTAAAAAGCCTTTAGTAGAACTGGACGTGATTGAGTTACCAACATTTTATTAAAAAAATACGACGTTTTAACCAATATCACAAGAGTAGACATGCGGCAAGGCTTCTGGCCCAATTTCAGTAAGTTCTCCTTCAGTTCAGTTTGCAGAAACCGTTCTACCACTCGACCTGATGGTAAATGCGCCGCGGCTAAGCACCTGGCTAGTAATCAAAGTCATACCAGTAGAGATGACCTTGATAATCCTCTACTGTCCTTAGTCCAAGTCTATGAGATGGTGGGGATACGCAGCAGAAATGGACTATGGACCAATAGAGATGAGCTCGGTCGCGGCGTGTTCACCATTGGGTCAAGAGGCGTAGTACGGTTCTCTGCAAAACAAACCTTAGATTTTCTTATGGGAATTTTTATGAAAAACCGCAATATCGAGGAGCCAGAAGCGCTGTTGCTTATCTACTTACCAGGCTAATTTAATCAACAGAAGTTTCCTTATCATCAATATAAAATAATTAACTTTCGCTTCCCAAAACAAAAACCATCTTTAAATTAGTTAAAGATCATAACGCTTTAAGGGATATTTTGATTTTGTTTTCATCAGGCTTATTATTAGTGTATATATTATTACATGCAATAGTTGCTATCAAAGAAGCAATAAACCTTTATTTTTTTTAAATATAACGTTATACAAATATCAAGTCGTCATTAGGCAAGACCTAAGACACTAAACCTCGACTAAAGAAAATAGTCAAAAAGAAACCCTCAAAAACTACTGACATCCGGAAACTCAAACAAGACAACGTATACCAGCAAACAAGGGAGAAGCTAAACAGAGAACTCAAAAATATATCTGAAAACAGCAACCACGAAATAGAGATTAGAAGATCTATGGAATAAAATAAAAGTATCTATAACCTCCGTCACACAAGAAGAACTAAGACCAGACAGGATGGTAAAAAGACAACAATGGATGACAGATTATATCTTGGAACTTATGGAGGAAAGAGGACAACACAGAAACAGGGATAGTGTAAAATACAAGGAACTACACAGAAAAGCCTAAGAGCAATTAAAGAGGCTAAAGAACGGTGGCTACAGGAAAAATGTGCCGAAATCGAGATATTGCAAGGAAAACACGAACACTTTAACCGTCATACGAAAATAAAAGAATCAACAGGAAGATGTCCATGACGGGGTCCAGGGATAATCTTGGACTCGAAAGACAACATCATTACCGAGACGGACCAAAAACTCGCAAGATGGAAGCAGTACATGAAAGAACTTTTCGGAGACGAAAACTGCGATAATGTGCCCGCAGTGGTCGGCGAGGAAGGGCCTATCATCACATAGGAGGAAGTGGAATCAGCTATCAAACGACTAAAAAACCACAAAGCTCCTGGGCCAGACCAGATTCATGGAGAAATCTTCAAACTACTGGACCCAGAACAGATAAAACTGCTGACCAAGCTCTTCAACAAAGTTTACACAGGCGGTCAATTGCCAAATGACTGTCTGCTGTCGACATTCATCCCGCTTCCCAAAAAGGCGAATGCAACTAAATGCTCCGACCTCCTAAAAGCTTTTCTTAATATCATACAGACACGCATATATATAGAAGACTCGACGAGAGAATAAATGACACAGTTTGCTTCAGGAAGGGACTTGGCACCCGAGAAGCCTTATTCCCAATACAGATCCTGGTTCAACGAGCACGGGACGTTAACGCAGATGTGCATGCTTTATAGACTAATTCTAAAGGGAAAAATAGAGGGCCGAAGGTCAGCAGGACGAAGACGAACATCTTGGCTGCGAAACTTACGAACATGGACTGGAATAGAGTAATTTGCACCAATGTGATTAGTGATAGCAAATGTGATTAGATTAGACAAACAGTTATTAGATAATACAAGACTGGCCTGAGGTTCGTGCTGGTATTTTATTATAAAAATACAAATTGTAGAGAGTAATACCTAGTATATTGTAAAAGTGTGGTGTGTGTGTGGGGTGTAGTGATAGGACCAGAGTGCTACAAGGCACAGTCTCCGACTACTTGTTAAGACAACAAAACATTTTCAATTTAGCGAAATGACTTGACCAAATTTGATTTATGTCACACGATTCAATATTCATATCTCAGCGCCTATACGTTCGCCTAATAGAAACTGGTAAATTCCACATCTGAAAGGACGTACAGAAATACTTAATTATGTGACGAGTGAAGAAATTTACACTTTACTGCACATCTCAGGTGCCGTTATTATTCCTACGGGCTATATGTGTATTAACTTTGCTGTCCTATGTAAGTGGAAAGAATATCAACGTGCGATAAAATCTCAACACGTCTAGAAATAGTACGTTTTCTAACCAGTGTGCAAGGTGCGGAAAAGTCACTTTAGTTAACAAAAAGTTAAGGAATGAAACTTTTTAAATATGCATTAAAACCTAATAAACAAACCGACGCAAAATTTCAATACAAGTAGAACAATAAACATTGGAGATCGTCTCTGTGATTGTACATAATATAGGATATGCGCTTAACCAAAAAAGGTATATAAGTACGGGGTGTTCATTATAGAAATTCATCTAGTTGGCTGTGAAATGTCAAAAGAAAAGGATGGAGAAACAAAAGTCCATTTATTTTGATTATGTCATCCTTTTCTGTCAAAATTTCATGGCCTGCTAGATGAAGTTTTATAATAAAGTATAAATAATAAATACATTTTTAATTTAACCCCGTATGTGAGGTAAGAGGCTTCAGGCGCAATTTTAATAATGTTCTCATGCAAAGTTCCATAAGGGGAATCTAAGGTCCATTTAAGTATAATACATTCTAATCTGAACCAACATGGTTTAGAGCCCTTTCAGATCTAAACCTGGTTCAACTACCAAAAAAGAAGTTAGCAAGAACCTTTCAGTTCAAGGCACACTAGTGAAAAAGTGTAAGCCAATTTAGCCCACATCAATGTAGTACAAAGTAATTCTCTTAGGTGGCGCCAGTACTAAAAAGTTGCTTATCCAAAAATACTATAAACGTCTACTAAGGCACATATTGTTTGTCTTGTACTCTGTGTTCATTAGAAAACGTCATATAGAAGACTATGAATTTCTTACAGAAAAGGATGTCATAACCAAAGTAAATGGTCTTTTATTTTCTCATCCTTATTCTCTTTTGACATTTCACAACCAACTAAATGACGTTTTCAAACGAACACCCCCTATAATCCGTGTATTATATACAGTTTCACAAAAGTGTGATTCTTCAAGTGAGTCGCAGATACCCGTGAAACTCTGAAATGTTATTTAAAGACAAAGATCAAAAAGATCAACACCATTAAGACCAAATGATTAAACAGAACCACAGGATTATATACTGCTTTTTACTCCAAAGATAATCCACGCGGTAAACTTGCAAGGATTTTAACAATTTGGTCTTGACTCTCTTAGTTAGATTAGCTATAGTAACTTAATGGTTTAGGACCGGTTTTTCAAGGTGCTGTCAGTTAAAAACCTGCTGACTCAACAATGAACTACTTTAGCAGCACGTTAAAAAACCGTTCTTCAAATCGATTTATAGATCTTCAGTTTCCATATTAACGATACACGACTTAAACTTATTTTAGCGACTTAGAACCGTTATTTAGGCTTTGACATTTTTACGCAACCATTGATTAATAGCTTCAACAGTAGAATTTTTCTAGCTTCAGTTCCAACTTAGTAAACGAAAACATAACGCGAACCCAAATGATGAAAATTACTTTTCAGATTCCGTAGATGGACAGGAGGGTAGCGTGGGCGAGGTATCCATCCAAGTAGATCTATTTACACATCCGGGTACTGGAGAACATAAGGTTACCGTCAAAGGTATGTAGAACAAAAATTAATAGTGCCCACCATGTTAGCTACCCAAGCAGCATTATAGTTACCACAACTTGGCCATATCGACTCAGGGTCTTTCACGTTTTTACAATATCCTTACATTATAAATGTGTATTCTCATCTAGACGCAAAAACAAAAAACTGGAAAGTGGCTCAAAAAATGAATGGAATGGTGTTTCTGAAAATAGTACCTTAAATTTAAACACTTATTCTACGATCCAAATTAAGACACAAACTTCATATAGACATTAATAATCGAAAAATGCTTCGTTTTCGATATACAGAATATGAAGGGTTAGCCCCTAAAGGGTTGTCCCCTAAGCGAAAAGTAACACTTTTCTAAACCCTTTGAGGTTTCGAAACGATTTACTTTACGCAACCAGTGATGAAAAAGTGTTCTTCACCACCAATTGTGAAAAGTGAGTAAGTAGCTTAGTGTTATATTCCAAAAAAACTAGTCAACTCACAAAACTAATCTTTATATATATTTATAACACAATTTGAGCAATTGCTGATATTTATTCTAGCTGACAAAGACGTTCTCTCAATTGTGTTTATTTGTGTATTTTAAAAGGAAACTTCACCAAGAATTCTAGATGCATTTCTCCTCTTATTCTCTACAGAATTTTCGACGTAAACCTTCTTCTGTGTTGGACCTCCATCCATCATGGTGTTTTATTTTCAGAAAATCTGCATCAGAATCCCACAAGCAGGGTACTGATGTCCTTCGAAAACTGAGGTATAGAGCTGGATTTGGCAATTTTAAATGCCTGCTATATTTTTCGGGATATTTCCGAAGGTATTGATACCCACAAGTTGAGGTCCACATTCTTCATTAGAATACTTGTCAAAGTGACATTACGAGTTCACGACTTATATTTGTCTTTGTGTTAGGAATTGTTACTTTGAAGTACTGTCCGTCATCAGCCAGATTTTCCGCGCACCAGCGATTCCAATAATGAAGGCTACCTAAAATAAAAATACTCGTTTAACTAAAATGTTGCATGATTACATGCATGAGACAGAAAATTTTACTTATGAAAATCATAAGAACATTATTGCTACAAATAGAGGTAGGTAAGAACTTACACTTGCATTGTATTGTATTCAATGTGAGTGGACTTGTACAGTCCTCTGTGTGTGTTGCCAAGTGTTGCCAGCAAGGTTTGCCTCTGCTTGCTCCTCTAATTGTCACCAGTTATGCCCAGACCCTCAACGTTGAGAATTTGAATTTTGAATCTAATGAGTTTCTCGGACGACACTGCGTTTGCATCTTGAGGTTCAATGATCGTGTTTCCGAACAATGAGTATCTCGATCTGACAATAGCCGGGCAGTCACGTAGGACGTGCTCAACTGTCTCGTCGTCTTCCAAGCACAGCTGACATTCCGACTCTTCGGATTGTCCGAGTCTGTGCACGTGAAATCTTAGGTGCGTGGTTATGCCTGTGTACAGGGCAGTGGCCACTCTCATTTGTCTCCTATTTAGTCTGAGGAATGTTTGGGCTTTTACCCTCCCTGTTCCCGTGATAAATTTTTTGGAGTGTGATAGTCCGGGTAGGTTTTCCCACCAGTGCTGGGACTTGGCATTGCTCCATTTCTGGGGTTCAGCCTTGGACAGAGAATATGGGACTCCCAGTGCCGGCTCCGGGCCTACGAATGCAGAGTCCGCTGCCCTCCTGGCTAGAGAGTCGGCACTCTCATTGCCTTCGTGACCACGATGGCTCGGGCTCCATACCAGTGTGACGCTGTTCTCCACCGATAGGGTGTTCAGAGTCCTGTGGAAGTTCCAACGAGTTTTGGAATTGCAACGCAAAGACCTAAGCGCTAGAAGCGCTGCCTGACTATCCGAGCAAATCTTTATTGATCTATTGTGTCCTCCCTCCTCTAATAGGCATACAATTCAATGGCATGTATCTCTGCTTGAAACGCTGTGGTGAATCGGCCCAGGCTCTCTGCTATGCAGATGCCATGCGATCTCCCGTACACTCCGGAGCCAGCCCATTCGTCGATTTTGGATCCGTCCGCGTACCAGGTACTTCCTGCCAGTTGCAGATCTTCGCCTCGTTCGTCCCAGTCTGTCCGCGAGGAAACCCTGACCGAGTAGCGAGTCTCTAATGTACGTTTTGATGCCATTAGGTCGGACACCATGTTCAATACCGCAAGGCTTTCCAAGCCAGCCTGGGCATTATTGGTCTCACCATCGAATGGTTGTGGTACTATGTGCGTCACTTGTTGCAGCCGGTATGTCGCCTTCATTGCCTCTCGTTCCAGAGTGGCAGAGTATTGGAAGTGGAAGCAGGTCAGGCATGCGCTCTATGGCTGCCGTGGGCGTCGTCGTTCTCATTGCCCCCTGATGCAGAGTCATATTTGTCTTTGCAAAGAGGACTGTTTAGCTTTGATGATGTGATTATCGGTCTTATTACCGTCACGTAAAGCCACATCGTTTGTTGGTGTTCCAGCCCCGCATGATTTGCCGCAAAGGTTCTTGCTTGAGCAAAGGGAGAGCTGTGCCCTTCTAACAGTACGAGTCATATGGGGTCCATGTGAGTGATTTGTCCAGGATGACTCCTAGAAATTCTACTTCGTCGGTAAACGGGATTGCCGACCCTAACAAAAAAATCCAGCCTCTTCCTTCGAATAAATGGCACAATCACAGTTTTCTTAGGGTTTAATGCACGGTTTTCTTTTGAACATCAGCTGTGTACAACATCCAGCACCTCTTGCAACATGCTGGAGATTTGTTGGTCTTTACTTACACTTACCTCAGTCATTAAACGATGTATATCATCCGCCTATTCCAGAAATCCGATAATGTTTAGTTTCGTCAAGACATTTGATATCTTTTCTGAAACACATTTCTTTCTGAGACACATTTCTTTTCAGTGACAATTATTTTCTTAACATGGAATAGACCCTCCATAAGGTGGATCTCCTCATATTCTTCTTTTCTTCGAAATACGCCAACAGAAGCTTCTCGTTTACAACCTTTACCTTTCTCTGTTGCACCAGTCATCAAACTTGGCCAGTTATCAAAATAGACCAAATCGTTTTTTGCTTTCAATTTTGACGGAATGACGGTAGATAACAGTATATTGTGCAACTAGTGTCGAAAATTGCACTTTTTACACGAGTGTGACGGTTTGGACACAAGCCGTAGGCGAGTGATACAACGTCACAAGAGTGTGCAGAGTGATTTTCGTACGTGTTGCACACTATACTTTTTCTACGACTGCAGTTTTGCTTCATAAATGATCATTCGTATTATAAAATATATGCAAGGCGTGTGCAATACAATCAGAAGCGTGTGCAAAGTGGTTTGCATTATGCGTTTTTTAGTGGTAGTTAGTAGTGCGCATTTGTTCATTTTCGAGGCAGTCGCAGAAAATTTCTTTTCCCAACTGGTTACATAAATGCATGTAGCTATTTCAAATCAAGAAATATTGCGTATATCCACTTTCGACAAGAGTACCTTTTTTATGTAGAAATATTCAAATGTGTCTATTTATTCGAATAAATTGCCAATATGTATACACACAAAAGTTTAGGTACCTACGTAGTTTAGGTACAAATGTGACGCTATGGTAGGAACCTGAAAGATCATTTTTACATCATACGATCCCTCAAGTACGAATTAACACATAACTTAAATTTGTTTCTTTAGATAAAAAACAATCTAAGAAATTATGAAAAAAAAAACAATGTCGAAGGGTCATCTTCAAATTACTGTTCAAATCTTCAAGTTACTGTACTGAGACACATTGACATAATACAATACCTTTATTAATCCACAATATCACAAAACAGGAAATAGGACACGTCAAAACAGTATATATAAACAATAATCATTGGAATGGCATTTTTTAGTAATATTGTCTTTATGGACTTGTAGAACTGAGAGTTACTCATGGATCTTATTTGTATTGGCACCTTGTTATACAATATAGACTGTAGAGAGTAGAAACTAAGAGCTACCGCCACCTTACCACACCACTTAAATTTTACTTTGAAGAGGGAATTAATCTGAAGGGATACTGTTGGTTTTCGCTACGTTTTAATATCCTGTAGATAATATTTAAAGTGGAGGCACTTGATCGGGTTAAGAAAGTGGCCACTTGCACATTATAGTGGTAAAAAAGTTACCAACACTCAAAACTACGCCCGTAAGTGATTAATTAAATCCTCGTCTATGTAGGTAGACCAGCGCCAATCTGTAAACCCCCTCCTGTTTTACAATTTTGGCCCCTCCTTTGAGCAGTAGGAACCTTTGAACTGATGACGACTTCCGGCACAACTGACGTCGTGACGTCTTACGGCAAATTATTGCAATGCAGTTATCTCTGTCATTATTTTTATTACTTTTATAATTTCCGTCCTCTCTTTTCTTATTTCCATCTCAATCGAATATCGAACTTATATCCATCTCCTAGCTAGAGCGCTAGCGGGAGGACCTCCTAGCTAAGGGCTTCCAGCCCTTAGCTGACATAGTTCCAAGATTTTCTAAAACTAAATTCCAACCTAACAAAAACCAAAAACAATCCGACACAATCAATATCCAGTCCGGCTTTAAGTTGCTACGACGTACGCTGATGACAAAATTACGTCAGTGGAACCTTTGAAGCGACGGACTTCCGACCAACAAAAGAGGCCGTTTTTATGGAAATATCGGCACTTGCTGGCTCGGTCCTTATCTGCTAGGTCATTGAGGTAGACCATTTTCTTAAAGGATAAAATGAAGACTTACAAAAAATCATTATTTTTCCTAAGTAATGCATAGATGCAACATAGTTACTAAGCTGTGAGTGTATTTTGAGTAGCTAATATTCATCTAGTATTCTTATAAAATGTTTGCTACCACATAATTTGTGCCTAACAGTCAAAACATAAATATTTAACAGTCAAATTTCGTTGCCAGTAAAAACCAGTCTGTATATCGATAAAATAAAATTAGTCCTTAATATTCTACTATGTCCTGTGCTCCCAAGTTGCCCTTATAACGGCTTCCCTGGAAACGAAGAAAAAATATGGCCATCTGAGATTTGCGGAATGAAGCCAGTGTGAAAAAGAATTTATTATTTGTTAAATTGCAAGGAAAACACTGATTAGATCATGGCAGTACCATGATTCTATGATTTATATAAACGTGGCGAAACCGGTTTTACTGCCACATAAGTATTCGTTCCCATTTTGGTGATTACCACCTCGTAACTACGGTTGTCACTTTAGAAATACACTTCATAGTTTCTAAGCTCGTGGTGACCATGTTAATTTCACAACAAAATGTTACTTGGGTACCAAGTATTACTTACTTATTACTAACGTCCAACGTGCCTAGTTGTTGCTGCCAACGACTTGAAATGGAACTTGGTCTCGGGCATGTTCAGGCCGTTCGTAGAGGTGAACCTTATAGGCCCCCATCTCTCCGACAAGAAGCGGAAGCACGCCACTAAATCTAAATCTAATAACTGGTCTCCGAAGTATAACGAAACTTTCAATTTGTAAGTATTTAATGACAATGAATTATGGTGCTGCTTACCAGTAATTGTATGCTTTTCCTTGTCCAGCATTATCGGGAACGAAGAGCAGCTCGATTTCTACGAAGTACATATCTGCGTTAAAGACTATTGTTTTGCTAGAGAGGATAGACTTGTTGGTGTCGCAGTCATGCAGCTGAAAGACATCGTCGATAAGGTAAGTTCGTACCTCTACTCTAAATTTTCACAATCTAAAAAAACTACGTGACAACTGTAGGGTTCCTGCGCTTGTTGGCTGTCATTAGGAAAACGAATCCAGATGGACGAGACCGGCTGGACCATTCTCAGGATCCTGTCGCAACGCACAAACGACGAAGTCGCCAAGGAGTTCGTCAAGCTGAAATCAGACATTCGGCAGGAGGACAGTCTGAACCAATAATTTAGCGAAGAAGGTGTCATTATTCGAATTTCCTAAGTGCGTTTTATACACCTATTCCTATCACGACGCGAAGTGACTTTTTCCCGTACCCCAAGCTGACCTACCTCCACGATGGACTTCAGTGAGGAAATAAATCCGTGCCCTCCCTGTGACGAAATCACGAACTTTCAACTTAACTACACTTCTAGTGATTTCCAAAAGTTTAGAGTTACAAAAAGTGACTGTGTTTATGGTCAAAACCAAAAAGCAGCCATATTCAAGGTGTTTGGCAAAAAAGTCGTGTGGGCAGGTAAAGTTAGCGTTGGCAGAATTTCCTGATGCGCCTTTAGAAGATAAACTCCTAATTTGCTGGCCCACAAGAACTGCATTTATAAAAGGAAATTTTGCTGACCCGTTTAATATGTTGCTGGCCGCCATGTAAGGTTTTACTGTACTAAACATTACATGAGAATTTCGTAAAAATCTGGCAGAAAAACAGTTATGGTCTTTTGAAGGTAACATTTTCTGCTGACCCGTTAGAAATTCTTGCTGACCGGTATACAGATTACGACCCTGCAAATCTTTAAAAGTGAGATTTTTCCATGCGCGTTATAAATTATTGTTGACCGGTATGCAAGTTGATAGCCACTTTTTAAAAATTTGCAGGATCATAACTAAGTGATTTTCTGTCCGAATTTTACGAAATTCGTTGGAAGAGTGTAGTACAGTTTCAACTACCATTTTAGCTATCTGCATACCAGTCAGCAAGAATTTGTAACGGGTCAGCCAAAAATCTTATCTTTAAAGATTTGCAGGGCCGTAATTGTTAGTGATGTTCTGCTCGATTACTGATACTTCTGACCTGTCAGTCGACTGATACCGGTCAGCAAAAATCTCACTTTTAGTTAGCAAAACTTTTCCAAATACATTTCAACGTCGCTTCAGACAACCCGGCCTCAGTAGACAACCCGAAGTCGGAAGACAACGTTGCCGCGACCATGTACCGACCAGTCGGCCCGATTTCAACTACGTTTTAGACAGAATAGGTCGTAATAGTTACACTTTCGCCGACATTGCTTTAGTTTCGTCTTTGGAGTCTTTCTGACCGAGCACTATTTTAGGTTCAAACAGTTTTACTTTAAACTGCAATAAAATTGACGAGAAGTATTCGCATTTTTAGCATTAAGAAATGGCGTCGTTGCGGTATGACCATAATATAAACCAATAATGACTAGGAGGCCACAAATCTTCACTTTGTTACCGATAATCTGCACTTTCAACATTTTTTTGGTATAACTATCTGAACAAACGTTCGGCCTCCAACCTCTGATTCAACAAATATAACCAAATGTGCCTGAAAATTTAAAAGGTCGTTGCCGCAACGTCGCGCAGACGTTACGTACTCTTACTAACCAACGACTGGTCAGTTGATGGTCAGCGATTTCCAATTTTAGGTACCTTGGGCGAATTCCATAACTCACCAGATCGGGCAAATTCCAAAACTTACCAGGTCATCTACCGGTTAAGCTGGTCATGTGATGGCCATCTAGCAATCAATGGATTAAGCAGGTGACTGATCTACCAGGTAAATGACCTGGTGAGTTTTGGAATTCGCCCATCATCTACCGGGTAGATCAGTCACCTGCTTAATCCATAAAGTTGCTAGATGGCCATCACATGACCAGCTTAACCGGTAGTTGACCCGGTGAATTTTGGAATTCGCCCCATGTGTTCATTACAATCTGTTATCTAGCCGCCTATATGAAAGTCATTTTCTGTTTTGAAGCATGTCGTGAATTACTTCCTTCGATTTTTTCTTAAGTTGTCACTTTTATAAAGTCAAATGTCCGTGGATGGCACTGACGGCACCAGAGGGCTTTGAAAGTATCCTCATCCTTTGTTTTCTTGATAAGAATGTAAGGATGGGAATACGCTCAGACTTGGCGAGTGCCACCAACCGAAATGATAGCTAATAAGTAAGTGACAAATGTCAACAAGTAACACTGACGAATAATAGATGGCGAGTCAAGTTACGACGTGCCTTTATAACTCTCTTCTTTTCTATCAAAAATCATAGCCCACTCGATCACGTTTTATAATAAACACACCGTAGGATGTACGTCAAATTTGGTTATTCGTATTCATCTGCAATGCCTCATATTCGATTAATTCAATTAATTGTGTTCAGCATACTGGCATTTGTACCTTGTAGCACAGAGCACAATGCGGTAGGTCTGAGTAAGGCATATGCACACCTTTCTCTCACTCTTTGTATTTTGTGTTATAAAATTTGAACATTTCTGTTCTATCTCATCTGGCTTTTTTATGGTAGTACATCTGAACGCATCTAGCTCTTTTTCTATAAAAAGTACTACTGAAGGCCGTTGGTTAGTTTAATTGATAATTATTTATTACTTTATGGTTGGCAAGCGACGTCGGCATTACGTCAAAACTTCCAATAAATGGACAAATGTATGTCATATAGGTATAATTCTTCGACGTCAAAACATCAACGAGCCGACGTTCAAACCCGACTAACGCGCGACCATTAACGACCGACTTTGGGTTAACGTTTCTCTGGACTTCCAACCACTATATGTTAAAAAAGTCGTTGGATATAACCATGATTTACACCTGTTCCGACGTTGGAATTGGTGCACATTTAGTGGGAATACACACGGTGTGCGAATTTGGTAAAAATCGTGCAAAAAATCACTTAGTGACGGCACTGCCAATCTTTAAACGTGACTATCACCCTGCAGAACGGTTAGCAAGACTTTCTTACGCGTCAGCGAAACTTTCCCTAATAAATGCTTCTTATGAGTTAGCAAATTAGGGATACCCCTCTAGAACCGAGTGCACACTTTTTGTTCCGAGACAATTCTCCTCGGTTATCGCTGGTTTATTTCAAAGCGGATACCTGTTTTGAGGCAGCCAGATCTGCCTCATTTCCTCTCTATTTCAGCTAATAATTAAAAACTCATGTCACATGAAGTGGTAGCAAAATTGAGCAGAATGTGGTATTTCACCAACAAGCAATGGTGGTACCAAATGAGCTAAAAGAGCGAAAGGTGGGACCTGGCGACACCTATATTGTGAGTTAAAAACTATGCTGGCAAAAGGCCCTCTAACGAGTGGCACCATGGTTCCACCTGTGTCGGTTGACAGAATAGAAGCCTACAGTATAAAGATTGCAGGGAGAGACAAACCCGTTTCGCTAAATTGTACTTTTTATCTTTAGAACGTACTTTATCCTGGCGCATTTTTCATTTTGTGAATATGTGAATATTGGCATTTTCACCCATTTTTATTTTTTACTTACATTAAATCCTCTACTACATAATAATTATTTCCTCAAACTCTGACAGTAATACTTGCTCCTATTGCTCGTCGTGCTCGTGAATCCTGCTCCACTCCAAGTTGGTTGATTGTACTACTTTTTGGTCATTTGTACTGTCATTTACCAAAATGTGCGTTTTTGAATACAAAATACATAGGCCTAACATCCCTGGTCCATCGACAGGCAAACGAAAAGGCCTCGCCACGAGGTGTCAGTTTATAAAACTGAAAAATATAATGATGATGCAATGTATGGGATCTAGTGACACCTACCACACGTTTCACGAATTAGGATGGCGAATCGCACCGTTATGACACTTATGCCGGTTGACGAAAGGCTTAAGTTCGTTTGTCTCTCGACCTATCTATGGTGCTACTCCTTAGCACATAGGGGTGTTCATCTTAGGGGTTATCAAAGGAAAAGGATAAAAGAACAAAAGTCAATTTATTTTGATTACGCCATATTTTTCTGTCGAAAATTCGTAGCGCTCTATATGACGTTTTGTAATGAACTTTTGTACTTCCATAACATACAGGACATTGCCTATCTTCTACATTACTGGCCTTGGACTTGCGGGTATTTTCGGGTGACCTTTCTACAGCGGTCTGAAAGTATTGTTATCCTTAAATTTTTTTGAGAAAACAAAAGATAGGAATACTCTCGGAGCGCTCCAGTGCCGCCACCCGAAAACGCTACTTCAGTAACTATCAGTAAAACTTCAGTTTGAAGTTAAAATACCAGATATGACGTAGATTGCATTACTGGTTTTGTAACTTCAAACTGAAGTTTGATAGTTGTAAAAGTCACCCTTAAGACATTTTCGTTTCACAGCGGTTGTGGTTCCGGTTGACATAAAAATGACAGACCAGCTGATTTTCATCAAAGCAGATTAGTTGAAAATCACCTGGTCTGTCATTTTTATGTCAACCAGAACCAGAACCGGTGCGAAACGAAAATGACCCTTGAAGCAAACGTTCATTTGAATCGCTTGTTTCAAGCCTCTACATTTTTGCACAAAAATTGCACCTACAAAAAGCCTTCGCATAACAATCTAAAAAAAGCCATCAGAAATAATTCTGCCAACCCGAAGTATGATGGTACCAAATGGTGTGAGAATAAAGAAAGAAATGACATGTGAAGAGTAGACAAATAATAATCGGACGAGTCGAGAAGCATAGGGGATGTTCATTTAAAAAAGTCATATAGTTCACTGAAAAATGTCAAAAGAAAAAGCCTGAAGGACAAAAGTCCATTTACTTTATGTCTTAAAAAAGACAATTTACTAATAGCGTTTTCGGAGAGCCGCTCTGACTGTAAGTAACCCCATCCTTAAATATTTATTGAGAAAACAAAGGATGGAAATACTCTCAGGGCGGTAACACTAAAAAACGATATATTACTCATTGACTTATTTTTGCCCTCTTCAAAGATGAAAATGCTTTCAGGGCAGTCACCCGAAAACGATGTAGGCGATGATTTACACGCTGTCGTAAACAATGAAAATTATCACCGTTTCTGGTCAGATCAGATCATTTCTGGTTCGGTAAACTGAAAATACTGAAGTAGGTAGAACACACCAGGTTCAGGGGTGTCACTCTCTTTTGCTATAGAATTCTATTTTGTAGATAAACGCAGCGTGTGAATAGCAACGTGTGATGAAACTGTCGTCACTTGTACATAAGAGGACTTTTCGGAAATATTGTTTTTTTTTGGTGCAGACTGAGGCCGCGGTCACATACAACGGAACGGAACGGAGCAGAAATGTCAATAACGTCATTACACATGTCAATTCCTATCTTAGCTTATATCTGATTAGTTTAAATTCAACTGTCGCCCTTAGGGAGACGTCACATACAGCGGAATTAGATGTTGACAGTTAATTTAAACCAATCAGATAAAAACTAAAATAGGAATTGATATAATGACGTTATTGACATTTCTGTTCCGTTCCGCTCCGTTCCGTTCCGCTGTATGTGAAGGCGGCCTGATTCCTTCAGCTGAATTTCAGGCAAATGAATTGAGGTCCGGTGACTGGCCTGCCAGTCCGATTGGTTGAAAATCAGATGATGGAGATCAACCTCATTCGGAACGCAGTTTCCAAAAAGGCCTCTTATGTATGTAAATCTATAATAGCGTTTTCAAATGAAAAAATCAGCTCGAAATTAATGTATTATTGAATATATGTTTTATACACTAGTTTTGCACTAAAGTTGATATCGAAAACGCTACTAGAAAGCATAATCAGTACAATTACACTGTGTTGTGTTGTGTTAGATTGTGCCTTACACTGCTGGCGTCGGTTCGATCTGTTTATTTGGTCGGGACTTTTATTGTTCTAACAAATTCATTCCAATTTATCAGAATTAATGGTATTTTTTTCTACAAATCCAGCAAACCATTTGAGTCGGTAAACTGTCGGTCACGAATGGAAAAGTTCAGGTCTGCCGATTAAAATTTAGCAGGATAGTTTCTAATTGCAGGCAGATTGATTTGGAGGTCAATTGTTAACGGCGCTCCACTTTCTCCGGTCTTGTGGAAACTATCAAGAAGCGATAGGGCAGTTTTGACTCAACTACAATAGAAGGGAAGTGAACGGGGACGAACAGAATTAAGTGGCACATTGTGGTGTTTTCCTTCTAATAGTATTGATGGGAACTGTTTAGCACAGATAATAATCACAATAACCAGAAAGCAACTTCACATACATATAGTACACTTTTGCTTTTATGGGGTGAACTAAAAACTAACACTCACTCGTATGTCCGTTTGTTCAGTTTTAACAACGAGATTTGCTGAAACCGAATGAGGCACTGTACTTCATGCAGGGACTAAAGTAAAAAACTGGTAAAACAATAAGTAATTATTATAATAACGATGTCTATTCTTCACATGTTATGTGAGTGGAGCCCACCTTACATTTAGGCAATTTATTCAAGACGTGCAACGAACAAGACGCCCGTGATCGCGAATGTTACTGAATAAGCATAAAGCAAGCTTAAAAACAAACCGTAAAACACAGTCAAAGAAGAAATCGTTACCTATCTGCATACGCATAACTGTTAAACTATTTGTTTTTCTCTGTGATAAACTGTAAGAAATAAATGTACCTACGCGTATCATCATTCAAATCTACCATTGTTGCATCGACTGTATCACCTTAGCCTTGTCATAAGTAGATGTCTATTTTGCAACTTATATTGAAACCGACAATATTTTAATTAATAACAATAATAATAATTCTTACTGTATACAATTTTCTTCTCAATCCTTAATAATATCGTGTCCTCGTTCTTTTGTCCTGTGTTTACTACATTGATAGTTAGAGAAGTACATTCCGCCCCTCTTAATTAAGATTCACCAAAGGTATTTGTAAATTTAGAAGACTACCCTTCCAATCTTTTTAAGAATTTAGATAGATAGATAGATACTAACGATTTCCTAATTTTCCCATGGTGTGTTAGGTGTAAATTTACTGTTAGATAGAAGAATAATAATGTTGGGTGTATCATAATACATATGAACTGACTAGTTAAAATTGAAATTGCGTCTCTCGAAAAGATTTCATAAAAAAAGTTCTATAGACTCATTGGTGTAATTAATACTTTCCTATTTAGGCCTATCTAGGTAAAAATTACACCGATACGTATCACTATAACCATTTTATCTTATCAATCTTATGGTGCTTCAACCCAAAAGCATTTCCTCCAAACGCGAGCTTAAATAGAAAAGTCATTTATTATAACACACAGTTTTCTCATAAGTTTAATGACGACACACGACCTTAAACAGCAACGTGGGTGATCAGGGACCATTTAAACATTCAAAAGACATGATTAATGTCTTCCATACTAAAGATTCGACGTGGGGAAAGAATATAAAAGGAATTTAATCGTGTATCGTCGTAAACTATTTTTCTCAAATAACTTTGTATAGCTTTATCACTTAGCAAACGCTTACTTTCTCCTCAGGTTTGAATAAAATTTGGGTATTTTTGTGACCAAGGGCCACCCATATATCACTAAAAATATATTCATCGCTTAGTAAACTTGTCAATGTGTACAAAAATTACTTGAGCAAAAGGACTAATTGATCGTACAGCACACAACATAATCACTAGCTATGGACATGATGCTCTTGTTGTTCCATACTTTATTTGTTACGCTCCCTGTAAATATTACTAAGAATGTCGCTGTAAAATAGCATTTTTAAACTATGATATGAAATGGACCATAGCTAATGTAAACTTTAAAAATAAAATAAACCGATAGCAAGTTGTATGATAAAATGCGAGAAAGTACCTCTGTAAAGGTATATATTTTTATTGTATAACTTGTTATGACACAGTCGCCATTTTTCTCCTATACAAAATGAGTGAACACGTTTCATTTTGGTAGGTTGACGGGCGACGATTTGTTACTACTCAATGTAACTTTTTATTTGTCGAAAAATATATTACATATTAAAAGCCTCTAAATAAATGGTTTTTGTTAATTATAAATAATTGTGTTTTTCTTTGTATTGCCTTTCATGAAACTCGCATAAAAATAATTACGTAAATTTAGGCCGAGCTTTGCTCCATTCATGCAAACATGCCAGGCTGCGGTTGTCGATTTGTAGCTTCAACGCCTCAGATTTAAACATACGGACTGGAGTAATACAATTTTGTGAACCATCTCCGCCAATAAGGGTTGATAATTAAACGAAACATCTTGGACTTCCATTGTCTTTATTGACTTTTTTACACGACGTTTCGAGAAGTGGAATCTCTGCTCGTTTTCCAGTGAAACTGAGCATTAAGCTCGTGGCTACTTGCTTATGTGCTAACACAGCCAACCACGCCCACCACTCCTATTGGCCGGATCGTCGCCCCTGTCGCGCGTCAAGCGACCAGCACTTGTCCGCCGTATCAACGGATGCCATACCGAAGAGACGTCGCAACTTGGTTTACTAAAGACGCCCTCATTCCTTCCAATGAAGACTGCTTTTTTAAACTTTCGTTTCTTCCAGTGCTGTTCCCTATGCACAAGTTTGGCTTCCGACCACTTAATATTATGGTGTTCGGACCAAGCGTGCTCTGCAAATCCAGATTTTGATGTTTCTCCTGTTATTGTATGAGTTCTGTGTTCCTGAACTCTTGCATGTAAAGGGCGCTTGGTTTCTCCTATGTACAACATGCCACACTCACACGGAATCTAATATACAGTGAGATTTTTTTAACTTTGAACATATAACGCTATTTCCCCTATATTCAATTTTGAGAATTTGTTATAAACTTTTAATTTTCTACTGTTTTTAATAAATGTTTTCTTGTTATAAAAATGTTATTTAATTGGTGGATATCATTGGCGGATTAGGACAAAGCAGCAAAATTACACAACTATCTTTGTGCCTGTGCCAACCATATCAACCAATTACTCTTCTAAGACTGTATACCTTTGTGTCAATGTTATTTAATGTTTAAAAGCGATGTCTAAATTGAAATAATTAACTAAATATATTTGGAGGCTTTTTTTGACGTTTTACCTTTACCTAAACATCAACGTCTGACACCAATGCTTTGAGATGATTTTTTTAAAATTGAACATAGGGAAAATTGCTTGTATGTTCAGAGATAAAAAAAACCTCACTGTATATAACTCAATAAAGACAATGGAAGTCCAAGATGTTTCGCTTAATAGTACATCATCGTCTACCACCTTTAAACAAACGTTAG
The DNA here is from genome assembly GCA_951812265.1 of Taphrorychus bicolor. Classification (NCBI taxonomy): domain Eukaryota; kingdom Metazoa; phylum Arthropoda; class Insecta; order Coleoptera; family Curculionidae; genus Taphrorychus; species Taphrorychus bicolor. The sequence goes on from OX638299.1 coordinate 31,106,674, forward strand.
AAAACCGGTACGGACCTGGTATTAGCGAGAAATTCAGAAGTTACGAGAAAGCAAAGATGAAGCTTACTAAGGGGGAAGAACACATCCACTTCCTTTGCACAGCGAGGGGCAGTCACACCATTCCAGTGGGTTTCCGTTTAAAATCACCAATTCCTGGTGATCAAGCTCGCCGTATTCTGGACAGGGCCAGCCATGGACTTGTTCGGTCCCAAATCAGCTACCACAGATGGAAAAGTCACAGCTCCTGGACGATATCCTACATAGGTTTGAATAAATCAAGGAATTTATACTGGAGGAAGACCACACACCCGTTTTCCAGACAACAGATAATTCATGCGTCAAACTGAAAGAAAAGCCGGCCAAAAAGCACAATGACAAGCTTGTGAAGCTTCAAAGAAAGGAGACAACAATCGACCACCACCAGCAAGGCCAGAGGACAATAATCAACATATCATCGACTATCTCGAGCTCCACTTAAGAAAAACTGCTGAACAAAGGATTGAACTTTGCAATTGCTCCAAAGTCAACTCCAGTGCTTGACATAATAAGTGCTGTAGAATCAACGACACTCCAGGGGCCAGAGAGAGAGAGAGAGGAACTCAAGTGGAAAGTCAGAACACTATTGGACAAACCACAACACCCACAGAGAAATATCACAAAAGAAGAGGAGTTAGACATGAGGAAACTGCAGAGGGACAAACCAATCAAGAACCTTCCAGCTGACAAAGGAAATGAGACCGTCGTCATGGATGCCACACAGTATGACGAGAAGACACAGGAGATTCTGACGAAAGGTAAATATAAAATAATACCTAATGACCTGACTAAAAGAGTTGAAGGACAAATCTACAGAGCCCTGAAAAAATATGAACTTCACATTCCTGAGGGTACAAGGAGATCTCTCACTCCACACCGTAGTAAACCACCACATCTCTAAACAACTATGCTCCTAAGGCCAATCACAAGCTCTAGCAACTCGCCAACAAGTTCTCTAAGTAGATTTCTTCTTCAAATCATCCAAGCTTTGGTTGAAAAAACAACCTCCTTTGTGCAAAATTCTGAATACTTTGTTAGTATTCTTAAGAATTGGGTGAAAGGGACACATTTGTGAGATTCGATGTAGAAAGTCTTTACACCAACGTGCCGTTCGAGGAGTCGTTGGATATCGTCGAGGGCAGGCTGAGGGCGGATGCATCTTTGAAGGAGAAAACATCGCTGCCTGTCGAGGGGGTAAGGGACCGATTGCGCTGCCGCCTCAAAGGCTTATACTTTCAGATCAAAGGTCAGTTTTTTGAACAGGAGAATGGGCTTCCGATGGGTTCATCATTATCACCGTTTATGGCAAATATTTACATGGAGTGGTTTGAAACACACGCCATTGAAAAAGCTACGCATAAACCCAAAGTCTGGCTTCGGTAAGTCGATGACACCTTTATTGTGTGGGACGGAAATGGCAGGCAGTTGCAAGAGTTCCTGAATCATTTAAATAAACTGCTCGTCAAAATAGTCGGAACGGCCAATTTTTTGCTCATTTTTGAAAGGTTGTATCTCCGAGACGCTTTCACCGATCTCAATGTAGTGACATGATTCTAAAAGCCCATTTCTTGTAGAATCACAAAAGACTCCTGGTTTGTGATAAACATTTTTGGTGAGAACTATACAGGGTGGATTAAAATGTCGTGTAAAAAGTACTAAACTTTAACCGACTGCATTTGGTTGCTAGAGTTATTACAAAACTTTCCCTACAATGGCATTTAGAGATCCTGATGAATATCTCGGGACATGTTTGGCCGATTTTTGATTTTTGATCTGTGAAAGAAGTTACAGGTTTGTTAAAAAGTCCGTATTTTGTCCAAAAATCTGCCGAAATCACTAACTTTTATGTCTATAGAACGGATTTTTTATTAACACTCAAGGAAATCTAGCCTAAACTGATATAAAGTTAACCTGCTTTTCAAGAAAAATTATGAATTTAAAATCATACAGGGTGAAACAAACGTCAATGCAAAATTCTTAAACTTAGCGGCTTTCTTACTTGCCCCTTGATGTTAAGTTAAAACTCCATTCGGCTACTCCCCAGTTCAAATGCTCTTGAGCCCAAACAGGTTGACAGGTTGAAGAGATGGACAGATGGCACGTCTTCTGGCGTTCAGACCTCGCTCATGCAGGCGTCTTCTAATAGTGCTAGTTGAAGCTCTTGAGCCGGTAGTAGCCTTAGCTTGTGTGGCATTTAACTGTCTTCTTCTTCTGACGGATAGATTTATTAAAATGTCCTCCCTGCGAGTAGTGCATCTTTTTCTTCCACAATGTCCAGCCTTTAGATAATTGGGAGCACCATAATTTTGGCTTCTTTTTATTGTCCTATAAACTGTGGATTTTGATGTCCCTACTAGGTCCGCTATGTTAGCTACACTTAGCCCTCGTAAGTGCAACCTGTTTAAGATTGCTCGTTATTTTTGTAAAATTGTTAACCTAAAAAGAACAAACTTACCGCATAATGTTCTGTAGTTCATTTTGGCTTAACATTGGCATTTCTATATGAATGAGAATTAAATAAATTTAAGTAAAACCTTCAGCTTTATACTTGTAATTAGATGACATCGGCTTCAGATTATTTACTTAGTTTCCATAGCAACCCATATTTTGTTTTTCTAAGGTTGTTCGATATCGGAGACCTAGTACTGAAACATCACCTCTAAAGACGTGAAAGTAAGATATTTTAACAGTTTGGTGGATAAAATAGGGACTTTTTAAGAAAATCCTGTAACTTTGTTCACAGAATTGTTATGCAGAAGCAGGCGTCAGACCACCAGTGCATTTAATTAAATACGATCTGGTAGATGGCTCTCAATACGAGAACCTGCCTATAGTGCCTTGCATCTCGTCGGTTGATTGACCAATTAGTGACCACCATACCCTTTTTTGTTCGTAGAACAAAATTAAAAAACCCGCCAAAAGTGTCCCGAGATATGAAACAGGACCTCTCAATGTTATCATAATTCATGTTCTAAAATGACTCTTAATATCAAGGCGCAAGTAAGAAACCCGTTCAAGTTTAAGAATTTTGCATTTTCCTTTGTATCACCCTGTATGATTGTAGATTCATATTTTTTCTTAAAAACACACTAATTTTATGTTAGTTTAGGTTAGGTTTTCCTAAGTGTTAATAAAAAATCAGTTATGTAGACGTAAAAGTTAGTGACTTTGGCAGTTTGTTAGATAAAATACGAGCTTTTTAACAAACCCCTGTAACTTTTTTCGTAGAACAAAAATCAAAAACTCGCCAAACATGTCCCGAGATATGAATCAGGACCTCTCAATGTTATCATAATGCAAATTCTAAAGTGACTCTTAACATTAAGGGGCGAGTAAGGATATCGCTAAAGATTAATAATTTTGTATTGCCCTTTGTTTCTCCCTGTATGATTGTAGATTCATATTTTTTCTTAAAAGACAGATCAACTTTATGTTAGTTTAGGCTAGATTTTTCCCTAAGTGTTAATAAAAAAGTCAGTCCAATAGACGTAAAAGTTCGTGATTTTGGCAGTTTGTTGGAAAAAATACGAACTTTATAACAAACTCCTGTTACATTTTTCGTGGAACAAAAATTAAAAACCCGCCAAAGATCCCCCGAAATATAAATCAGTGCCTCTCACAGTTATCATAATGCAAGTTCTAAAGTGATTCTTAACATCAGGGGGCGAGTAAGAATGTCGCTAAAGTTTACGAGTTTTGCATTGCTCTTTGATTCACCCTGTATGATTGTAGATTCATGATTTTTTCTTAAAAGACAGATCAACTTTATGTTAGTTTAGGGTAGATTTTCCCCTAAATGTTAATAAAAAAATCAGTTCAATAGTCGTAAAAGTTAGTGATTTTGGCAGTTTGTTGGATAAGATACGAACTTATTAACAAACCCCTGTAGCCGTTTTTCGTAGATCAAAAATTAAAAAACCCACCAAACATGTCCCGAGATATAAATCAGGTCCTCTAAATGTAATCATAATGCAAGTTCTAAAATGACTCTTAACGTCAGGGGGCGAGTAAGAATATCGCTAAAGTTGTAAGAATTTTGCATTGCCCTTTGTTTCACCCTGTATGATTGTAGATTCATATTTTTTTTTTTGAAAAAGAGATTAAGTTTATGTTTGCGTAAACTAGATTTTCCTACGTGTTAATAAAAAATCAGTTATCTAGACGTAAAAGTTAGTGATTTTGGCAGTTTGTTGGATAAAATTCGAACTTTTTAACAAACTCCTGTAAATTTTTTGGTAAAACAAAAATCAAAAACCTGCCAAACATGTCCCGAGATATGACTGAGAATTTCTCGACGTTATCATAATGCAAGTTCTAAAGTGACGCTTAACATCAAGGGGCCAGTAAGAAAGCCGTTCAAGTTTAATAATTTAGCATTTTCCTTTGTTTCACCCTGTATGATTGTAGATTTAAATTTTTTCTTGAAAAACAGATTAAGTTTATGTTTGCATAGACTAGATTTTCCTACGTGTTAATAAAAAATCAGTTATCTAGACGTAAAAGTTAGTGATTTTGGCAGTTTGTTGGATAAAATTCGAACTTTTTAACAAACCCCTGTAAAATTGTTCGTAAAACAAAAATGAAAAACCCGCCAAACATGTCCCAAGATATGACTCAGGACCTCTCGACGTTATCATAATGCAAGTTCTAAAGTGACTCTATTATCATCAAGGGGCGAGTAAAAATGTCGCTAAAGTTTACGAGTTTTGTATTGCTCTTTGTTTCACCCTGTATGATTGTAGATTCATATTTTTTCTTAAAAGACAGATCAACTTTCTGTTAGTTTAGGCTAGATTTAACCCTAAATGTTAATAAAAAAGACAGTTCAATAGTCGTAAAAGTTAGTGACTTTGGCAGTTTTTTGGATAAGATACGAACTTATTAACAATCCCGTGTAACTTTTTTCGTAGAACAAAAATTAAAAACTCGCCAAACATGTCCCAAAATATAAATCAGTGCCTGCCAATGTTATCATAATTCAAGTTCTAATGTGACTCTTAACATTAGGGGGTGAGTAAGAATGTTTAAGAATTTTGCATTGCTCTTTGTTTCACCCTGTATGATTGTAAATTCATATTTTTTGTTGAAAAACAGGTTAACTTTATGTTAGTTTAGGCTATGTTTTTCTAAGTCTTAATAAAATTCAGTTCTGTAGACATAAAATTTGTGATTTTGGCAGTTTGTTGGATAAAATACGAACTTTATAACAAACCCCGGTAAGTTTTTTCGTAGAACAAAAATGAAAAATCCGCCAAACACGTCCCGAGATATGAACTAGGACCTCTCAATGTTATAAAAATGCAAGTTCTAAGGTAACTCTTAACATCAGGGGGCAAGTAAGAAAGCCGCTAAGTTTAAGAATTTTGCATTGACCTTTGTTTCACCCTGTATGATTGTAAATTCATATTTTTTCTTGAAAAACAGGTTAACTTTATATCAGTTTAGGCTAGATTTCCCTGAGTGTTAATAAAAAATCCGTTCTATAGACATAAAAGTTAGTGATTTCGGCAGATTTTTGGACAAAATACGGACTTTTTAACAAACCCCTGTAACTTCTTTCATAGATCAAAAATCAAAAATCGGCCAAACATGTCCCGAGATATTCATCAGGATCTCTAAATGCCATTGTAGGGAAAGTTTTGTAATAACTTGAGCAACCAAATGCAGTGGGTTAAAGTTTAGTACTTTTTACACGACATTTTAATCCACCCTGTATAGTTCTCACCAAAAATGTTTATCACAACAGTCTTTTGTGATTCTACAAGAAATGGGCTTTTAGAATCATGTCACTTCATTGAGATCGGTGAAAGCGTATCTGAGATACAACCTTTCAAAAATGAGCAAAAAATTGGCCGTTCCGACTATTTTGACGAGCAGTTTAGTATAAGACCAACTATAAAATTCACAATGGAAACTGAAAATAACTACTGCCTCCCATTACTGGATGTATTGGTGAGGGTCACATAAGCAATTCTGTTTACCGTAAGCCCACGGACACAGGACAGTACCTGAACTTCCTTTCAAACCATCAAGCATCAACAAAAATGGGAATAATTAAAACTTTATATAGGCGCGCCGTAACAATATGCAGCGACAAAGAATCCATAAATTTCGAACTTCAGAATATTAAACAGGATTTGATGCAAAATGGTTATACGGAAACGACTATCTTGAGGGCTTTTACGGAATGTAAAAAGCCAAAGCTTCGGCAAAACAGTGAGGACCAACCTCAACTTCTTATTATACCATACATAAAAGGAACTTCAGAGAAACTTCGACGCATCGCGAAACAGTACAACATACGAACGGTCTTCAAAACTGAAAACATATTAAGAAGCGTACTTTCTAAAACCAAACCGGAAAATTCAAATCAGCAAACAGATTGTATATATCAGATCCCGTGTAAGTGTGGCATGTCGTACATAGGAGAAACCAAGCGTCCTTTACATGTAACAGTTCAGGAACACAGAACTCCTTCGATAAGAGGAGAAACATCAAAATCTGGAATTGCAGAGCACGCTTGGTCCGAACACCATAATATTATGTGGTCGGAAGCCAAAATTGTGCATAGGGAACAGCACTGGAAGAAATGAAAGTTTAAGGAAGCAGTCTTCATTGGAAGCAATGAAGTCTTTAGTAAACCAAGTTGCGACGTCTCTTCGGTATGGCATCCGTTGATACGGCGGACAAGTGCTGGTCGCTTGACGGGCGACAATGGCAACGATTCAGCCAATAGCAAGTAGCCTCGAGTTTACTGCTCATTTTTACTTGAAAACGATCAGAGATGCCACTGCTCGAAACGTCGACTAAAAACTCAATAAAGACAATGGAAGTCCAAGATGTTTCGCTTAATAGTACATCATTGTCTACCACCTTTAAACAAGGGTTGATAATGCCTGGGCCCAGGATAAAATTGTGGTTTGGAGGAAGCCAATAATTATTACACGTGCCCCGCGCTAATCAAACATCTACAGCATAGGCAGGACTCCATATCAGGTAAAAGAAAAACAGTACCATTTACTTGACGATGTTTTTTTTAGAAACCTAAAGGTGTCATTGATTTTTATAAATATATTTACACAGTTCTCTATTTACAATACTCCTCGATATCCATATAACAAAATTCATTAAAAAATTCTATGCGTCAGGATTGGAAAATTAACAGGGGACGAAAATCTAACAATAACAATATATACAATTTGGAAAATTATCTAATATAGGTACGTACATTTCACATCATGTGGATTTTAATTACGTAATTCTTACTAATTAATAATTTTCGGTTAAAATTGGTGAGCAACGTTGACCAACGTCTAATAATTTATTCACACTCGTCACACGACCGATATAAAATGTCCTAAATGAAGTGATGTTAAACATCTAGGCATTGTTAGATGTTTTGGTTTGAGTAATGCAAATAATGATGTCATAATTTTTTTTTAATCAACATTTAGGCTTTTTATTAAGTAATTACGCACTGGAGATTTTCCTGAAAACTGGTGATTCCCAAATGTTTTGTTACAAACTCAAATAGGATTAAATTTGTTTTGTTGAAACGTGATTTCCATAAGAGTTCTATAAGGATTAAACAACCATTTATTGCCCTCACTTCTAAAGTTACCAGGGACTTTTTTCCAACCAGTGAACTTGCCATGTTTCTTTATAGTGGAGTTGATTAGCGTCCTTTTGAATAATGATGGCGAATGGTATAGCGGGGTGAGGACAGTCAATACAAAACTTCTACTTTACGCAGAAATTGCCGACGTTCCGAAAACGTCGAAACGTCGGCAATTTCTGCCTAAGGTAGAAGTTTTTATTGACTGTCCTCACCCCGCTATACCATTCGCCATGATGTTTTTTATGTTTTTTTTTCTTTAGGTGTAACAGCCTCGACCGATGACGCAGAAATATTGAGTAAAGCGGGTAAATCCAACGGCCCTACACTAAAACACAAGATTGAGCCTGGTCATATTTTGAAACGAAACCACCACCGCCTTTTCTATGAAATGACCTGCATAAAGAACAAACCCAGTGCAGTAAATGAGAACACATATATTAAGGACCTAAAAAACCTACTCGTACCACCGTTCAGTAATAGATATAACAAGTTCGGTCGAGTGGTGCAGAATTTTCTGCCCCTCTCCTCTCTACCCAAGATCACTACTCCTGGCTAGCAGTGTAGTATACAGTGTCGACGCAATAAGGACATGCGCTTGTACGTAAAACACGCATCACTCACGTTTGCTTTAAAATTGAAGACCCCCGTATTCCGTCTGAAGCAAAAACATTCACAGCAAAAAATTGTCGGTATTTCGCAGATATGAAAGGAGTGCTCGAACTGTTTGTATTCTTAAATTGTGCTCATACCTTAGTACTACTTTTGAATATTCGCATAACACGACACATGGTTCCTTTTCTGTTTGTTGGCCGTCGCTTAAACATATTTTTGAAGAACTACAGTATCTCTTCTGAGCACTCACTGAACTTTTCCGGCCCGTTTAAGAGTGCGTTTTGCTATAATGTGTTTTTACTAATTTTCTTTACGTCAATTTCTTTGGTTTATATTGTTAGTCAATAAATTTATCTTAAAGAAAACAATCGTTCGCCTCGAATATTCAAGTCACAAACCTTCAAAGTTGAAACAGTAATAGGGTTTGGAGCCGCCTGTAAGGAAAACCGATACCTACCCAATGCCAGAAAACAAAAATGTATTCCATATCTACAATGAGTAACGTGATTCAGTTATAAAAATTCAACCGTTGTTTAAAACCAGCCTTTGACGGCCGTTGACACACAAAGATAGTCAACTTTGACAAAAAATTGCTAATAAATCCACGGTTCAGAGGGCAACGGTAGGCGTCAGCGTTTTTCATAACCTAACAATTGTCCTGTCACGTAGCATCTCTGCAATTGGTCAAAAGCGGGACACAACCATGGAGAACGCCCCTCCACATATTTTTAAATCGTAGCCATTGTTTTGTTTGTCGTTTTTTCACCTTTATATACAGTACGTTGATGAGTCCTGTATCCAGGAGGACGGACAAAATAGGCGACGTTGAAAAATATGGCTATATTGAAGTCAAATTGACACCATGGTTTGCAGAGCTAGAACGGACATCAATGTAGCAACGGTCAATCAAAAAAACTCTACTATTCTCGTGCACAAACCATAGGAAGCGCTAACAACAAATTTGAAAATCGTAGTCATTTTGCTTGTATATCATTTTTTTCTCCTTACACTGTACTATATACAACTCCATAGTCGTACCTACAGCCAATAGAACTAGCTACTACACTCGAGATTTTTTTTCTAATTCAAATCATTTTCGGATCACACTGGTTCTGGTTCTGGTTGTTCCAGGTTGACATAAAAACGGCAAATCATCTGATATGCATCTGATGAAATAATCGAAATCAAAATTGGAAATAGTATGGCAGGTGAGGAGTGAAGTGAGGCGGTAACTTCACACTTCACTCCTCACTTCAAGCTTAGTTAGCGCCTCACTTCACTCCTATCGCTCTATTACTTGACACTATTGACAAAATCCAACATACGGCTTTTCCGGAGACTTACTCGGATTAGTGTGATCGTTGAAAATTACGGAAAGTTTCCGAAAACGTTTTCGAATTTACAAAATTTTCAGTTTTGCCCAACCCTACAAAATATGCAAATATTCTACAGGATGGCGTTTCTTCGAGGGATTTATGGAGTATTGGTAAAACCGTAATAGATGAAATCTATTTTCACATTCTCAACTCCAATTTTCATGATGAATTCAATGGTATCAATATTTACCAGTCAGTCTGATTCGTTTCCATACCCAGGACGTTAATAAAAAAGTAATTTTCTCGTAAGGAGTAATGTGTTAGAGAGAGCCAGCACATCTCAAATTCATATAATTAACAATTGAATATAATATGAACGTAACCATGTCGAAAGCATGCGCCGGCAGCAAGCTTCCCTTAAATTTTAAAAACTCTCAGAGTAATTGCGTTCACGTGCGTTCATTAAAAAAAACTCAAGCAGGCCATGGAATTAGAACAGTAGGTCTGAGATGACTTCATAAAAACAATTGAAACTCGAAAATGTCATAAAATGTTGTGATTTTCATTTTTTATGAACTAATCTCAGACAAAAGTTTTAATTCCATAGTTTGCTACGAGGTTTTTTTTTATATACACTCTATATTGCTATTGAGAAAACAAGGGAAGGAACAGTCTCAGTGCACTCTAGAGCCAGCATCTAAGGCTGGCGTGTCATCATCGAACGTCTTGCGCATAAAGATGTGCGCAGTAGCAAAAATTCGACCTGATTTTGGTTTCCATAGGTCACTCAACGCTGCACCTCAAATCCACTGCGAAATATTGACCCTCGCAGTACATCGCTAGTAAGAATATGCTCAAATAAAAAAAAAACAAAATCAGATCAGCTGTCTCTTTGTAACACATTACTTCTTACGGGAAAAACTAGTTTCTTTATTAAGTCTTCGAAAACTACTAGAGATAAAGGTATGAAAATATACATTATTCGAATCAGCTGAAAAAGAGCTATCAGATGATACAAAAAAGCATAGGGGGTCCCGATTAAAAAAAAAACTAACTTTATATTAAAACTTAAAAATCGCTATCAGTAAAAAAATCACAATTGTACCGCTAAATTACGTACGAAGAACTCTAAAACATTTTTATTTCCCCTTTTTGTTTTATTTCCGATAACAGCCGAGATACAGCGCCACATCAAATGTGCATTTTCTTTTCAAAAAAGGTCCGGTATAAGGAAAATGAATCAAGCTGACATACGAAATCAAAATGACACCATTAAATGTATCGTACAAATCGGAGTCGAGAGTGTCTAATCAGATTTCATCTATCAATAGGCCTATCCCACATAATGGAAAATCATTTATCTTTCACTTTAACTTGAAAGAAGAGATCAAAAATATGTAAATAATACCATTTGTTAAAAATAAAAAAGATGACTCATACTTTTATAGTATTTTAAATTTAAAAGATAAATTTAAAATGAAGAATTTTGCCGGGCTATGACGTAGTTGACTTTAAACGTTTGTATTGGATGGAATAATTTACTCAACTGTTTGGTAACTGACAAGGCGTTTTTTGACATAATGACAAATGCACTTTTAGGTTATATGTATGACAAATTTTATATTTTGAATTTTGCGGCTTGCAAACTCGGTTTGTTTTTGTCTATTGCTATTAAAGTCAAAATCAATTTTTTAAAAATAAAATACAATGGTTTCTAAACAGTGTTTTGTCCCGTCATGTTGACTAAATAGCGATATTGCCTCAGAAAAATTATTTGTTACTGTGCCAAAAGATGCAGTTCGACGAAAGTTATGGTTTACAGCTGTAAACTATGACGAAAGTTATGGTTTACAGCTGTGAACTATGATTCAGGAGGTTCTTTACAACAAGTTACATATGCTTGCGAAGATCACTTTGAGGTATGTTAACATAAACAATTATTTTCTAATCCATACTTTAAATAAATACTTTTATTCTAGAAAAAGTAATTCAGAAACCAACATTGTAGGAAATAACCCTCTTTCCTTATCAACCTTATCTTGTCAACGGCGCTGTAGCTAATTGGCTCCTAGAGTGCCTGTAATGAGAGTGTGGCCCTAAGGACTTGTCCGCCATGTTTTTTTCCAAGATTAACATTGTTCTTCAATGTTAATCTATTTTGATATGAACTATTTTGATTGTTATCTACTTTGATATGAACTCTCAAAATAACAAATAAAAAAATATGTGGGATAGGCATATTACAGTTTTACCATATATCTATCGAAAAGGCCCTGTACATTGAGCAGTTTTCATTCAGTACAGATGTACTGACAGCAACTATGACTGGTCAAATCTGGACAATTTAAAAACCTGAAATTTTACCGGAATCATTCTGAAAGTTTCCTATTTACAGTTAAGTTATGCGTCTTAGGTAATCGACGACCTAATAAACATTATAACCTATTTATCAGTTCAAAAGCAGTAAGTAATGGTACTGATCAAATATCGAAACTTCCCGTGAATGTAAGAAACGACTCATCGAATGTTTCCAAAACCATGTCAACAAGTAAAAAGAAAATTTTCGGATGGTTGCGGGAAACTTTCGGTTAATTTTCCCGGTTTTCTAAATATCCAGTTTTCACTTTGAGGTCGTAAAACCTTCAAAGGGCCACAGCCCGAATTATCGAGATTCGAATAATAAATTTTCATTTTCAAATCACGTCAAAACAGCCTCATTCGTATACGAAATTTAACTGTTCAAATATCGAGAATTCGAGGAAAAGGGCTTCGAAAAAGCCCGTCGTACTGGCCCTCTTATCGTGTGAAGTAGCCAAATGCCCAAGTAGACCGGACCCCTCAAACCAATTCAACAACAACGTCTTTTGCGATGTCGCTAAAGCAATCGAGAAACTTGAACTATATGGCGTTTGGAAAGTGCGCCTTTGTGTCCTAAGTTGGTTTTCAGATCCTGGTACTTAAAAGTAAAAACCACGTCCCTCTAGGTGTCTCAGTGATCTATTAGAGCTTTTATAGTTTCTGATCTATATGAACGATCTAACGTTGTTACCATTTCTGGTTAATTTACAATATTTGCGGAGACACCACGATTTTATGGCTCCATAAAGACATTGGTGGCTTTACTGAAATAATTGTTTGCAATCTGTTACCAACCACTAGTATTTTCTTTCATTGTACTCAACGCCATAAGATATTTGTCAGCTTAATTGCACTCAAAAGCATATAATTTGTAACAAGTTTCTTAGGAGTCAATCGACCGTTGTCTTAAGATCATTAAGGGTATCTGTTCACTGGGAAAGCTGCAAATATTTCGCCATCAGAACGGCCTTCAGGGAAATTGTTGAAAGACTAAACAAAACTGTTTACTACGCATAATATTGTAAGTGCAGTTTTTGGGGATCTTGGAATGACTACAGATCCATCATCTCTTTGCCCTTGCAGTCCTGCGGGCCGTATTTCGTATCTGGATACTTCCACAAAAAAAAGTAAACCTCGTTTAACACCTTTAAAAGTCCCTGGCCTCTTCACCATGTCTGAAGATATTTAACAGTTTTTGTCTAAATTTCAAACATAAATTGTTCTGCTCCAATATTAGAAACGACATAAAGCATTAGAAAGAGTTGGTCAACGTCCTCAATAAAAAGAAAGATATTAGAGCTAAAATCATTTCGCCGTTCTTCTTTCAAGAGAGTTTCTCATATTACCTTTGAGCCTGGGGCATGTAGCTATAGTGATGTAAATCGAATAGAGCTTAAAAATTATATAACATATTACTTTTAATAGCCAAAAAAATCGACACATCGCGAAAATAAAATGTATACTTGGGTACTTAAACAATTATACTTTTAACAATTCGATAAAGTAAAAAACTCTCCAACTAAAGATTGATCGTGATGAGTTGTCAAGAAAATAGATTTTGATTAGTACTGCGATACGGTAGAAGATCCTTTTGTTTCACATTCGCAATTTCATCAATTGGGATATAACGTAACTAAATAGATCTTACCTTTGACATTACCAATAACATAATGTTTAACGAAAACTAAAAAGGTTACGACTAAATTTAATTAAAAGTGAATGTTAAAAATTAAATTCTAGACACAAATTCGAAAAATATCATCTTGCAGACAACTCACCACGGGAAACTCCATGTACGGCTCCACAGAGAACATTTTTGTATTTACCTTCGCCTAAAAGCTGGTAACGGCAGTGCGCGGATGAACGGTACTTGTCTGTCTCACTCCTCCCGGAGAGACACCACCCTCTTCCTCACTCTTCTTCTAATAAGCGTAGTGGTTTCATTGATATGACCGGCGATTACCCGGGACCCGAACCGACCGGTCCCGTATCCAGGGGATTGAATCCGTCAATCGCTTTCTGACAGTACTTTTTTCCTTTTCTTCGCTTGTTTTGGTTTCACTATTTCTTCTTCCTAAAAGGACAAAAAAAAACATGTTCACTCATTCAGTCAATTTAATTTAATAATCGCCTGAGTTAACTAATGAAGAATGTTAAATTAGGGCAAAGTTGGTAACTAAGCCCTAATTGTACCTTCTTTGCATCTCCTCAAATAACCGAAATCCTCATACTCAAAACTAGAAAAACAGTCTCCCTGTACATACGAAAAACTTCCTTTAGAAAATATATGACACCTTTATGTTCGTTGTTATTCCCAATTTGTCGCTACATAAAACCCAAAAGAAGACGCCCGAGATTCACCGAATTAAGAAAAAATCTTACACAACTGGCATTAAATAAAATAAAGAGGGTCACACTTTTGAATACGCCAATTTAGTTCATTACTACGTTCTCAGAAGAAAGATTATGATGTTACGCAAAAGTTTCAACTACCACAAACCGTGATTAATATTGGATATTATGTGATAAAACTTTCGCAGGCAATACGAACCTCGCTAGATTCCTCCGAGCTATCCGTTAGATCCCTCGTGATTTGTCGCTTCGCCGACGCCGCATTAGGAACTGACGGTTTCGCATTGGAGGCAGGTTTCCTGCCCCTTCCCTGTAATCTACTTTTGGTCGTACTGATCTCCTCCTCTTCTTCCATTAAGGCAAATAATTCACCGAATTGTTTTCTTTGGCTATCGTTACTAAAAAAAATAGTCAACTTAAAACTGTAACCAAAGGCTACACGAAGATAAGAAGCTTTAAAAGATTCTGTTTTTTAAACGTACCCTATTATCGGAACTAGAAAAAGAAAAATATGACAAATCCAAGCGATTGGTTCTACTTACCTATTGCTTTGAGCGACACTAAGAGCCCGTTGCATGGAATCTAACGTGTAAATCGCCATGCAGTCGTGTTTCTCACAGATAATTCTTAATTTTTCTAAATGTCCTAAGACCTGGTCAGCGCTTGGAACTGTCGTACTTAATACTTTATTACCTTTAACATAATAGAAAAAAACACCCATAAACCATCGCCATGGAAGTACCTTGGGCTGGATGTAAAATATAACAAGTGGAAACAAGCAAGAGGGCTTCTAACCGCTACGTGGACTCACTGGTGTTACCCATCGCAAGTCGAGTCGTAACTCGCCAAATTTCCCTAAATTGATGGTCACATTCAAAGACACAGTACCTGCGTTAGTCCTTTTCCTTTTATTCGGCGACGTTGACGGATACCTCGTACTCAACAGCGACGAGATCAGTTCGGCCACCTTATCGATGTACTCGTCGCACCAATACTTTATCACCGTAAAGATAAATAAATCACCGTTATCACAGATATCTCTCGAAAAGAGGCATTTTATGTAGTCCGCGTTCGGTTTCTCCTGCTTCAGCATCAACATGACCGCGGTGAGCGCCTCCGGATGAAGGTCGTAGTCCAGCTCAGTGATCAGGGGCAGGACCGTGTCGATGGTGAAGTCGTGAGCGTTGATCAATTGCCAGAAGAAAAACTGCTCGATCGACTCCCATGTCAACGTCGCCTTCAGGAGACTGTTCAAATTGTCGGTTTTAAACATGACTAGATGTCCCTGCAGCACCTGGAAATTGCAGCACATTAAACAGATAGTCAGGACCAATAATATAGAGTTTTTCTTATCTGTATCACATTTTTGCGGCACATACAGTGGGAGTAGAAAAAAATTTCTTTTTCGCTATGAAAATTCTCAACGATTTTTAATAAAACACCCTGTATCCCAACACCACCATTAGGAGTCTATCATTAACCAACGGACTTGAAACTCAAGTTTTAGCTGTAAATTGAAATAGAAATTCTGATAGACGCGTGCGAATGAGTAGCTAATTTTTGCAATTTGAACTAATCAATAAATATTTTTCTTTGAAGTGTGTTAAATTGTTTGATATTTACTTCGACAGTTAATTCGACAATTGTTTACTATAGAACTAGTGAGATATACGTAGTTTAGATTACAACAGTAAGTTATTTAAAAAAAAATAGTTTAAAAAATGAATCAGTGTGTGCAAAATGTTTTTAGTTTTATGTTCTTTTTATCAATTAGGCAAATAAAATCAAGGTCTATCTAATTTCTTTGTAACGTAGCTAATAAAAAATTATCAAAAATTCCCAGACTTTTATACAGCTACAACTTCAAATTTAAAGTCCCTATTTCCAGGTACATGGATACCTTGGACAACACTCCCAATTGTGGCGTTGCAATCAAAGGCATGTTCCATCAAAAATAGCTGAAAATTTCCGACTCTCAGTGTATAACAAAATTTAATGCCAACTAGAAAAAACTTTAGCTCAAGAGAAACGGAATGGCGTAAACCTCCGGTTTGAAAGTTATAAGCATTTAAAATGAGTCACTTTCGGCTGGGACACCCTGCATAATAAAAAATAAGTGCATGTATGCGGCGTTATCTAACAATAGTATGTGCTTCCACAAATTGCATGCAAAACCATGAGGTGCAATGAACCGAACAGTTTTCTACTATTTTTGTTACCTTACCTCACGCAGAGGGATGGCTGAGATTTTAACATACAATGTCAGATGGCAACATCATAGCAGAAGCAACCAAACTACTACATTCGGCTTTTTCGGAAAATTACTCAAGTTACTTATCCGATTGGCATCAAAAAAATCTTTTTATACGAGCGTTCTTAATATATCACTTTCCCGCACGCATTTTGTTTTTGAAAGCTTCACTTTCCCGCACGGCATGCGTGAAAATAAACTTGGCGTGCGGGAAAGTAAATATTTAAAGAATGACTGATTTATAATATAATTTAGACTTTATAGTCTGTCTATCTAGATGTGCACCTGCCTTACAGCCGTGCCAAACATTTTTATCTGTTCTAAGGAACTATTATGCTTGCCTTTAATGATTTTTGATACAAAATATACCCATAATATACGTACTTTTTATTCCAATGTCACCAGTTCGTGCCTGAAACATTACGTCACACCAAAAATCACACCAAGTTTTTGTGACATCACTTTCCGCACTAGTTAGGAAAATAACTATTTCCGCTTGCTGTCCTGGGCAACGCGCGGAAAAGTAAACTCACATTCTGATTCTCAAAAAAGGTTAGGTTTTCGTTTCTCTAATGAAAGCGTAAAATGCGTCATTACTTGACGTTTGTAGAAAAACTTATTTTTGTTTGAACTTGATCACTATATTTTTGTATTTTTGAGACCAACTTGTTTAGTCGGTTTTCTTTTTATTTCAACTGTGTACTTGCTTCTTTAAGGTCTCTATGCTGCATCAAAAATTTAGTACCCACCTTTTAATACAAATTTATTTTATTTTTATATATTTAATACATAATATTTATTGTAGATTTGTTGTATATCACATTAAATAAAAATGTTAATAATCGGAATTTCTTTGAAGCTATCTCTTTAAGCTGCTTGTGATTTTTAACAAAAATAAAGTGAAACGTAGTACTCCCGGTTTGGTTAGTTTCATACCTACTAAGTCCTGACGTAATCAGAAAACCAAATAAATAAATAATTCTTAATTTAATAATTACTTACATAAGGCAGGTAATTTATTTAGTTGAGTTCAAATAATATACTAATAAACCACTTATTAAAAATAAAAAGCATACTGGTTAACTTATCCATTAACGCCGATTAAGAAAATACGTGCACTTACCTATAAAAAAGTGTCAATTTGACTTTAATCATATGTATCAAATTAAGACATACCTTAAAATTGTGGTTACGTAGTAAACGATGACGTAACACTCAGGAGAAATTAGAAGTACTATAGTCAATAATTATATATACGAACGATCCATTCAGACCCAGGACAGATGCCTTATTCGGCCAAACAAACATTGTACTGCCTCGATAGTAGGTTGTCTGTAGTAGACAATTGTTGTCTGTAGTAGACAATAGTAGACAGTGGTTGTCTGTAGTAGACAATCTCAGCCACCATCTGTGTGAAGTGACAAATATAGTGGAAAACTGTGTGGTTCTCTGCACACATGTTTTGGCATGCCCTTTGTGGAAGCTCCACTTTTTATCATTAGATGGTGCTACATACGAGAATAATAAGTATTCACTACAACAAACAAACAGAACAAACAATCGATAATCAATTAAAAATAACATTGAAGGTACCTACTTCCCGTATTTTAAGACTGATGATGCAGTGTCAAATATATAAAGAAACGGTCTATCAAGGACCTCATGAGGAAACAAGTCAGAATCAAACGTTAATAAAGATTAAAGAGTTTCTAAATAAGAATATGGCAATTTGAAATATATAATTCCGCGGGTTACTCACTAGATCTTAGGTAGGGGGGAAGCTGTTGTGAAAAGTTTTTGTGCACTAGCTAAGTGGGTATTTCCTCCTTATCACACAATATTTCCTCCGTTCACTAGGCATCGGGTGAGGGTGAACGATATTCGAGTTTAACAATGGGAACCTCGGTTATTTGAAAAGATACGTAAAAGGCTAAATTAGGGCAAACTTACGCAATTAAAAATAACGTTTTAAAATTTCAAAAGTTCGGACTGGTTTCGTAAATATTCGCAAAAAATCGATTTTAAAAATCCGTTTTTATTTTTTTTAGCCCTAATTTAAACAGATAATTAAAAATAATTGATACTTGATTAAATGCATGCACGCCTTTACTCCGCTTTTCTTTGTGCGGTCAATTGCAATTGTCGCACTACTTATATAGCTTCATGTTACAGTAGTAACTAATTAAAAGTGAAAACTAATTTTTACTTGATGTTGTGATTGAAAATTAAAAGTGTAAATGGAAAGACCTGTGGTCCTTGGGTTATTAGCTTAGGTAGGGGAAGAAAGACTACCTTCACCATTTTGTGCAGAAACTTGTCTTTTTTTACCAGCGATGTTATTTGTGCGGTAAAGTCTCTTTAAGGAAAAGATCTGTCAATCAGATAATTGGCAGTTCTATATAAAGACGTGGGTCCGAAAGGTGAAGCCTAAACAGCTGATGATTGACCTGTGTATTTATTCCAAAAAGATTAATTGCTCATGCGCGAGAATTTTTAATCATCAGATTTAAAACATCAATCATTTTTTCACTCAGCACGTGGTGCGCAGTACAATCTCTTCAAGCATATATCAGATTATCATAGCCAACTTGTGAGTTATATTTTCAATCTATTGTATACAGTATACAAGCTTTGGATCATTTTGGGTGGGGTGTCAAAGCCTGAATGGATGAGAAAAAAAACCAGTCTTACCTTGCCCACCAACGTTTGCAATTGCCTGGCGTCGATGGCCGAGATAATCACCCGCAAAGCCTGAGCATTGTTTACCATGCACTGCTTGAAATCGCGATACAGATCCGGCACCAGCCACATCATCAGTTTGGTGTCAGTCACGTGACACGAGTACAAATCGTCATACAGGCACTGGTCGAGTTTCTTCTCGATGCTGGAGCAAAACTCCTTGTACAGGGCGATTTTCAGCGCGCTCGCCTTAGTATTATCGTCTCTTTTGTTCTCCGTCCGAATTTGGACTTTTAGGAAGTAAAGGATTAAATAACCTAGAAAAATAAGACATTACTGCATTACTTATTATCAAACCGGTCCTCTATTTCTTTACCTAAGGACGGTAAAAACGGGTGCATCTCGGCCAGAAACCGAATCAAAATGCTCTTGTTCATTTGATCCTCTTTGGAATTCGAATACCCGTAAACCGTTTGAAGAAGCACGAAAAGCGGGTTCCGTACACTATCAGTCAGGTTCTCCTGA
This sequence comes from Taphrorychus bicolor, assembly GCA_951812265.1. NCBI lineage: Eukaryota > Metazoa > Arthropoda > Insecta > Coleoptera > Curculionidae > Taphrorychus > Taphrorychus bicolor. The sequence goes on from OX638299.1 coordinate 31,126,421, forward strand.
TTAGGCACGTCAGGAAACACTTTCTCACTTTTCAGGTCTTCACTGATGCACTTCACAAACGCTCGAGCCACCGAACAAAGCAAATCCTCGTCGTTTTGATTCTTGTTCACGTCCAAATCCGTCAGTTCGGAAGTCATTTCTTCGGCAATTTCACAACGTTTCGCCGGGTCTGCTTCATCTTGAAGCTTCGCCAGGAGATCGCCTAATATGCCGTCGATAAAACTGTCGTCACTTTTGTCCCCCTTTTCTTTTAATCGCACCTGACAAAAAAAGATTCGTGGTAATATCAACTCATTGAATAACCAGTGAAGAAATGCACCTTAGAAAGAGGAATGTCATCATCATCTGTATCGTCTTCGAGATTTGAAATTTTCAACTCAGGTTCTTCCTCATCGTCACTAAACGCCGGTTCGTTATCAATAAGATGATTGTTCAAAGAAATTCCTACCGAATCTTCTTCGAATTTGTTAGTGGAATTGAAATCGTCTCGAGAAGTTGACGACTGTAGGTTGGAAGTTTCGGTACAAAATTCCTAAAAACAGCCCCTTAAATATCGTAACAGCTTTTATTTAAGATGTGGTTACTTTGAAAGTGTCCTTGACCATATTCCTAAGTTCCCTGTCCAATTTCGAGTTATCGAATAAGGGCAGTAAACTGGGCAACACTCGCTTGTCCAATATTTGCCGCAACGAACTGAAAATGCCGCTGCGAACCTTTTCCGTCAGAGGCGGATAAAAATTAGTTATAACCCTACAAAGAAAGTCCAGAAGAGTCGCTGTCACCGCCGGATGGGAGCGCATGGAATGGTGCATCACGAGAATTGCGGGCTCGATGTTCATGATATTGTCCTAGTAGTTGTTATAGTTTTGAAAATAAAATTAGACAGCGGATAAACAAAAAAACTACCTTTTCAACGTCGTAAAACAACCAATCGTAAAAAAGAGCCAGCTTGGCGTTTGACACGGCCACGTTGCTCGTACACGTCGTCAGCAACCATCCGATCACGGCCCAACGAGGAATTATGTCGGAACACAGGAGTTCGTTGGTTGGATGGATTACGCCTACTATGAACCTAAGGAAAACGTTTTTGTAAACGGTCACAAAGGAAAAAGTTCTAACAGTACAATTGTGGAAACATTGGCAAAATGGCAAAAAGCCAGTCGGTCTTTTACAACTTTTGACTGCGAACATTTCATGTGCATCTTTTTTAGTTTTTATAAAGAAAGTGAAGTCGACCATTAGGTTCAGGACGCTTCTTGTCTTTTTTTTTTTTTTTGATTGACTTGACGACTATGGCGCCAATGATGGTCTGAGGCCCAAAACCGGTTCGGTCAAGCTTAAACATAATTAAATATTTTCTACATGAGGAGTACTTTTGTGTCTTTACATAACCACCCAAAAATGTAAATACTCCAATGAATATTGCTAGAATAAAAGTCTGCTTAGAGTGTACGCTCAATTAATGCAACTTAAACTTAACAAACAGGAACAGGCAAAGGGAGCTTTCCAATTAAGCGACTTAGAACTAGTTCTTCAATGTGCTAACAATAAAGCTCCGAACTGACAGTTACGAAGCAGTTATTAATAGTTATTTACGTAACAGACTAAAAAAGCAACTCTCAACAACACCACGCGCGTGAAGTGTAGTGTCAAATGTAGTCAGTAGTGTGAATTGGCAATAACGAGTTATATTTCTTCCAGGACCATCAAACATAAAGGGTGAACTTTTTTCGAGTTTAACCATCGGAATCTCGGTTATGGAAAGCAGGTTAAATTAAGGAAAAGTTGCGCAATTTTAGAAGTCAATAAAATGACGTTCTCAAATTTTGAGAATCAAACTTTTGAAAAGTAATTTTTATTTATTCTAGTCTTATTTTAAAGAGATGATTAAGTATAAAGGACACTTCTTTATAGCCACTTTTTGCTCTCTTGAATGTGGTATTTTCATATTTACACTCCGAGGTCTCGATTTCATGCAACAATCCTCAACTATTTTTACATATGTAATATAACAAGTGCATTGAAAATTATCGGTAATTTTTGGACGATATGCACGAATGCAATTTGGGATGAAAAAAGGACGAGTGCACGCACTTTTTTTCTGCTCCAAATTGCATGAATTGCATATCGGCCTAAAATTACCTATAATTTTGATTTTGATGGACATTGAGCCAGTTACTTTTCATTTGACTTTGACAGAAAAATTATCGGGGGTAATACCACGAGAGTCCTTTAGGACGAGTGAAATTTGCAAGGAAAACATGCCAGAGTGAAAAATTATCTGGTTCATTTTAAAGCTCGAGCGGTATTTAGTGAGATTATGTCACGAATCAAAAATACTATTAAGAAATAAATAAGTAGTGTTAGAATATTCAGACGCCACCTTAAATAAGTCAGTCAGACAACGACATTGATTAAGGTTTTATGGTTGATTCCATGGCAACGTGAAATTACCGCTGTAATTTTTAAAAAAATTATCAAATTACCGCTTATTAATACCTGTTTTGCTCCACAGCAATCATATGGATGAGTGAAATAATCGCGATAATTTTTTCACCGCCACCGCCAACTACAGACTGTTTCATCGGCCGATAGTTTAGTCAGATTGGGCTGAATCTTCGCACTCTACAAATATTAAACTGTTTGATTGCTGAAGGGTACGCACACTGCGATCAAATCAATCCGACTAAACTATCGGCCGATGAAAAAGTTTGAAGTCTGCGGAGGCCAAAACGATCGTGACCCCACTTTATAACAGACTCCATGGCAAAGTAATACGAGCATCTCATAAAAGCGAGGCTGGAAGCAGAGATAGTAAAGAGGACTCTCTCGGATTCTCAGTTCCGAATAAAATAACTCGTTTTACTGCTTTTATCACTTTTTATGGCTAAATAGGGTATAAGTACCGATACATGCTAGGTGCGCATTATGTTTTTAGCTTAGTCAGAGTAGTCCATCATTCATTTGTTTTTCATAACGCACAACCGACACATGCATGGCTGTGGATTAGCATTAGTGTTCAGAGCCCCTCAACCTCAATTGGCATGTTTGCTTTCGTAAAGGGATGTGGAAACATATTTCTTCCCAATCGTGCGTTAGGAAAACTAATGATGGACAATACACTGTGACTAAGATAAAAATATAATACACACTTGATCTGTATTACTCACCAAAGCAAAATAAACTATAGCCAGTAACTTCGCATATCTTATTCAGCTATAAAAGGTAATGAAAGCAGTAAACAAGTTATTTAATTATTTGGAAGATGACTCTCCTCGTCACCCGATTAAATATTCTGACAGTCATATGCAACGAGGCATGCAGCAGCTCATAGACCTTTGGTCAGTAGAACGGCGTTACATGTAGAAGACATCCAGTTCAATTTTCAGCTCCATACAGGGTTTTTCAGAAAGATGCTGACAAACTTTAGAGGGTCATGAACTCGGTTATTAAAGAAACGAAGTGATCCAACTTTTGCTTATAAAACCTTATCCGCAAACACACCGTTTTTGAGATACAAGGTGTCAAAGAAATATTTTTTTATAAGTTTTTTGGGTTATATTTCAGGAATTAATTGAGACAAACAACTGAATTTTTGTACACGTTTTACCATTACTTGGCTGTACTTTAAGAGTGTTAGAGAGCGCTTTTTCATGTACCAGTGACGTACATTTTGGAGTCACCTGAAATTGTTATGTCTCAATGGTCGGCGCCACTGCAAAAAATTTCAATTTGGAAGCACATTGTGAAAGGCCTATATTTTCTACACAAAAAAGATAGTCAAGAGCGCCAATATGCGCCATTTTTTAGTTAAATGGTATTTTATGATGAAAAACACAGCCAACAGCAAAAATTAGTTCCTGTTATTTATATTTATTACAGCAAACGTATTTCTTAATCTACCCAGATAAAAATTAGTTTTATAATTGCATCATTGTTTAGTTTTGCTGCATCAAAATTAAATTTTTTAAATATTACGAGAGGTGCGTTTGCGGATAGGCAAAATATATATAAGCAAAATTCGATGACTTAACGTCTTCTATAATCCCCTATAATTTGTCAACTTTTCTGAAACACCCTGTATATGGATCTTGGTCGGGGTAAAAGTAAAGTACACACTCACAAAAAAATCCCTTAATGCACTGTTAACATAGCCACCCTCTTCTGGCAACATTTCACACTCATGTCTTAAAAGTTCCTTTCTTAGCTTGTTATGTAAATAACTATTATCTGTGTCTATATGCTGATCGCTCAACTTTCTGTTCATCTAACAATGAACAACTTACTTTGACTTTAATTAACCACCAATTTTAGTAGCCCACTGAAGAACCAGCGCTAAGTTTCTTTCTTTAAATGGAATTTGAAGAAGGAAACATTTTTAACCACAAACCAAATAACCGTACTGACTCAAATAGAAACTGAAATTGGCAATAGATGTTACCAAAGACACATCACAATTTACATGTTTACATATCGTTTGATTGGTGTTAACCCATCTCTGGGTTAATTCAGTATCATCTGACCACAGAATTTCAAATTTTCACACAATTCCAGAAATTAAAAGTAAAAATTACCTAATAATATCACATCTGAGAGACTGAGACTCGGGTGTGGCAAGATACTGTCTCTGGAACCAGTCTTGGTATCTCTTGTGGTTACCAAAGCGAACCTGGGATGTCAAAAACACCAGTTTCCGTTCCATTTCAGGCGTGAGCCTCGACTGCAAAAATCTGCGTGACGTTCTGTTCTGCAAAAGCTGAAGTACACCTAGAAAAAAAAACATTAATCAGCAAATAATTGAGATATTAGAAGCTTTATTTTAATTAATTTCGCCACGACTAATCATCAATTGTTTGAAAGAACAAGCATTAGGAGAGGGTTTTGCAAAAGCTTTTTGTTTTTATTTAATATCTCCTATTTGCCTTCACCGAAACTCAAGGAAGTCAAATCAAGGAAGTGAAAAAGATAAAAAGAATGTAGTGTCTTCAAAATACTAAATGACACATTCACATTTGCTTCAATAACATCTGTTTTGGTCTGGCATTTAAAACAATTTTACTTAATATTTGTCTTTTATTGTGTATCTTTTTAATAAGCGTCAGTTTAAAACTTATAATCAACACCTCATACTATTAATAAAATATTATTGTTATTGAAAAGGTGTATGACCTTTGCCTCAATCAATAAATATTTTTTAATTATAAATCGCAACAAAGAATAATAGGAACCAGTTTATTATTAGAAAATTACATATTGCGTTCATCGTGATGTTATCACTAGCATTTTCAACTAGGGTGATGTTAATGGTAATCTTTACCTTGTATCAGAGTTGATCATAATAGGAAGGAATCTAAAACGTCACACACTTATTATTTATTTCTAACGTCTAGAAATAACCTTGCTTGTTTAGCGAAACTAAGATTTTAGATAATATGTTGTTGTCCATCTCACAAGTTCCTATGAAAGAAAGTAAGCCACCAGCCACTCCCTAGCTTTAAAGGCCAGGGAAGAATGTGAGCACTGACAAGTAGCAATGTAGGATCTCTAGTATCTGTGGTGATAAATTACTCCTTAGACGACTCAGTTTACAATAAAAAGTTTATGAGAGAAATTCCAATAACCTTAAAAAATTTTATTCTCGTTTAGAAATGCTTAAGTTTACAGTATTCATTAATTGCATTGCAGCATTAAGGCAGCTTTTAATAATTGAAAAAGATTTGCTTTTGTTGCAAGTCAGTTTACAGTAAATGCACCGTAATTTCTTTAAAATTAAAATAGTGATGTTCATTTTTTCTATAAAATCTTGTAGAAGTAGCTTGGAAACTTCTAAAGCGCTTGTAAACTAGATGCACAACCATGTTAAAAGCTTTTGAGCGATCAAAATAGTCCAATGAATTACTTCTTTGACCTAGCATTTCAGCAGTGTCCAATTAAAAATTAAATTAATATTAATATAATTACAATGATACATAAATAATAAAATTAAAAATTGCTACCTATGTATTTCCCTCAAACTAATTATGAAACTAGGTACTTAAACAAACAGTTCAATATCTTATTAAAAAGTATTTTTTTACTGGCTGTGAAGGAATTTACAGCCAGAAAAATACTTTTGAAAGTGTTTCCTGAGCTTTGAAGCCATAGTCCACAACTGTGGCGGACATTATCAAGACAAAGGCCAATCACAAGTGTTGTGCATGTTGGTTAATGCAACCACTGAACGCTCCATCGTATTTATGCTCTCACAGCCATTCTGGAGTGAGGGGGGAGGGGGCTGGGGTAGAAGTAGAGCGAGAATTTGGCGCTGATGACGTATGACGCAGAACTCGCTTCCAGTCTGAATTTAGAGCTGTAATTTCCTCTTTTTAGTTGAAAATGTTCTTGCTTGAAGATCTCCCGATCATAAAAGTTTATTATCGCTGTTGTTCCATAATCCTCGTGTTAATACTGTGTTTCATGGTGCCAATGTATACTGAACGACAGCTGCAAGGAACCATATAAGGAAACCCTATAAACTGAGAGTGTTGATAGGGAATCCGTCTGGTCTTTGGCTGATTTCAGGGCTGTTGTATTGTGCAGTAATAGGTTTTTACTTTCTATTTTTTCAGTAGCCTGCCTACCCTATCTATCATTTTGTGAATGTGTTGTGAATTTTTTTTTATCATTTTGTAAGTGTGTTGAAAATAAGTCCAAATTTTGTTTATTATATTGTTTAGGTATCTTCAACACCTCCTGTTACTTTTCCATGGTGATCCACAGTTTTTGAACAAACTGCTCTATGGAACTTCTGCTTGCCATATTCTTTAAAACACCAAAAGCCCTTTCCAGATGCCTCATTTTCCTTGTTTTTCAATACAGTCAAATTACTAATTTTCTTGCCTCTAAGACCCCTTTTTTTACTCAGATATGAGTTTGATCTCAGGTGTAATCCATTTACGGAGGAATTGGCCAATGTATGTATGTGTCAGTTTTTCATTAGGTTTTCCCAATGCATGTTCTAAAAAACTATAGGCGTCCTTCCTTTTCCACCTCCTCACTGAATTGGTGAATTGAACTTTTAGGTTTATAGATTGTATATTAAAACAGAGATCTGGATGGCCAGGAAAGAACAATTGGAGATGATAAAGAAGAACGTGGATAAAACTAGTCTCTCATACCTTTACAAAGTCACAGATACATTTGGCAGGCTAATGGAAAAACAGAGTCTGGCAAAAATCAGAGGATTCCTCTATCAGCACTTGAAGTTTGTAGGGTTCCATACAACTTTGACAAAATGCAGTTTCAACAAACACAAAGGTAAGCAACAGCAGGCAATGCTGTCTCTGAAGGTCACAAGATCCTCTTTGACAAGGTAGATATCTTACATTATATGCAGCATTACTATCTAAGACTAACCAGGAAAATGATTGAGATCTTCAAGTGCAAAAACATGTTCAATAGGAAAGAGGAAATTCGAACCCTAACTTCAGACTGAAAGTGAGTTCTGGGTTATACATCATGTGCAGCACATCATTTTTGTATACTTACAGGCACATTGAGAGGGATGTCAAAATATATTGAAAGTGGTGGGATAATTTGCCACCACCCTCCTTCAAGACTTAAAGCAAAGAGTTCAAATCATGGGTAGGGCAATTAGTAGCAGTGATTTCAAAAACTGACTAAAAATTTAGAATTTTCATATAGAAGCACATTACAAGGGATGTCCTCAGGTATTGAAGAAGGAATGAGGTTATTTGCTATATCCAAAATTAGAGACTTATAAGCTTGCTTATAAAGAACTTATAAAACTAAGAATGGGAGCTTTATCTGCCTTTATCTTCAAAACTAATAGAGAATTAGTCTTTTATATACAGAGACACATTGCAAGGGTTGCTCTGAAGTGATTTGAAGGGGTTGAATACTTTGCTACTTCCCAAAATAGATATTTTGAATGTCATTTAAAACAATAGTTAGAACTATTTACATTTATCTCAAAAAGTGGTGAAAAATATGCTGCTCTATTCTATACAGTGTTAAGGCTGCTCTGGAGAGATTGAATAAGTATTTTTTTACTCACCATAAAATAAGCATTTTTTTGGCTTTTCTCAATTTTCTGATTTTACTAATCTAGGTATTCAGTTTCTGTAATATTATGGTTTTATCATAGAAGTGCCTTCTTTTCTTGAATACCTATTGTGGTTTTATATTTTCTAAAGTGTTTATTTATAGTGACAGCTTGACCACAGTAGTTAGATATATCAGTGGTGAGTGGAAAGAAAGTGGGTACCTATCTAGAATCTACTGTACTTGCTTGAGCCTACTGAGAACTCTAACTACCAAGCAAATTTAACCCCTAAGAATATAATCAACAACTTAAGTACCTAGTTAGTTCATTAACATTTCAGTCTGTTATATCCACACTTGTTAAGGTATGTTATGAAAGATATTATTGTATGATTTGTTTACTTAGGGCTACTCCCACTCACACATTGTAAGACAATTTAAAAAATAAATAAATACATTTTTAAAAAACAATTTAAAAATTAGATTTACAGATCATGTCAACAACAACTTTTAAAGTAAATGTGGGCTAAACTTTTAGGTAGGTATATTTACACACAGGTAGAGTACACACACATAAGTTTAGACAACAACAGTATTTAGACAAATTTGAGAAAACTGAAAATTCTACCCATTTCTTTCTATCTCAATAAAAAGAAATTAAACAACACATGACCTATTATATCAGTAAGATTTTCCCTAGGATTTTCCACTACATATTAAACAAATGAGTAGTCCAGTTTCAGTTCTCTCTCACTACCACACCCAAGCAAAAAAATAGATAACAAAATATGGTTTTTTACCTGTAAAAGTGGGGCTCAAATTTCTTGGTGTCAAAAGCATGTCCTTCCACAGCTGTTCAAACTCTGGAATCCTGGCGACATTTTGAAGAAGCCTAACCAAATCCCTGCCAATGACCAAACATTCTTGAAAATGCTCTCTCATTATGCTAATTAAAAACTGCACTTCTTTCTGCCGTAAGGAAGCCAGAAACGGTGCATTGTGATCCTCAATGAGCCTTAAGTATGTATAAACAACAGAAGCTAATAGCAATGGAAACTTCTCGAGCCAACTGCGATATTCAACAAACACATCTAATAAAGATTCAGCCAGGTTCAAGTTCTTAGGGCTAATATCGCCCCCCGCGGCGTGCCGCATGAGATTCCAGCACAAATTGTCCACATTGCTCACATTGTTTTTTATCATTTCTCGTAGGAGCCATAACAGCTGCTTCCTTACAATATCGGTGAACCTGAGGTACTTATCTAATACTAGCTGGGACAAATTAGTGACCACGTGTCCGAAGCCGTCCCTAGTAATAAGCGTGAGGTCCCGGTAACTGCGAGCAGCATTGTGGGGCTCTGTTAAAATAGACACTAAAAGTCCAAATGACACTTCTTCATAACCTTTATCTTTGAGAAGAGCCTTGTTCAGGGCCTCGTGAGCGTCTTGGTCGTTGAGGTCTCCACGAACATTCAACAAAAACTGGTAGCTTCTCAATAGTTTCTGGAAAAAGGGAGAAATATTTAAATCGGGCGCCATTTTCGGGAATGACAGATGAAAATACAAATAAAAGAAGTTGACAGGGCGAGATCCACAATGGCGGACGAAGCACCCAGGCGTTGCTAAATAAATGAATTTAAGGGATTTACCTCCTCAGTATCGTCTTTATTTTCCACGAAACTCGTTAGAAATAGCCGATTGACCCCCGTTGAAATGGTTTCCATGTCGTGGAACCTATACTAACGGCTACTATATTTTTTTTAATGGTGACAGGCACGGGAGGTTATGCATCGTCCCGATCTGGCAAAATGTTTGTGAAAATCAAGCGCGCGTTGATATATACGTGACTTGTATTTCCGGAAACGACCGAAGAGGCGGCCCGCAGATTCGGCGGCATTCGGCCGACAGTTTGGATGATGATGGTGGTACAACATCTACAGGGTGTTATTATTTTTAAATATGACCACCTAATTAATTATTTATTAATAGTATTTAAATTGTGCACGAGTTTACGTATTTTTTTTTACTTTTATTAGTTGCGTTGACAGGGTTCTTAGGTTAATGTACTTAATATGATTCGAGTTAAAGAAACGTGTTACTATAAGGTCGTGTAGCGGTTTCTTTTGAAATTTGGAGGGGACGCAATTCTGCGTTTATCAATAGAGAGCATGGGCGTGCGGCGCGGTGGCCGTTATCCCTAATCACATTATACAGCGTGTTCATATTTGTTGTTTTATCAAACAACGAGTTAGCGCTATATAAGCCATTCACCTTATTATTGTTGTCAAGTAGGCGTTGACTGTTGACTATTGACTTTGACATTTGTATCGCATCTTCTCAACATGTGCTAAAAGGAGATCGGTATAAAAAAATGAAGGTTTCAAGGTAGATGACAAAAATAAGTGAATAGGTAATTCAGCAGGGGGTCTCAGCAGAAAGTGTCGATTATGGGAAACTACTAATACTAATACTGAAAATGTGAAAATATATAATGACACAAAACTCGGTAGAGCAACTTGGTGACGTCTCTGTGACGCTTGACGTTTTATGTCAAATTATTGCAAAAACAGTTGTCACTGTCATTATTTTTATTATTTCTTATTTCCAATCCAATCGAATATCGAACTTATATCCATCTCCCAGCTATAGCGCTAATGCTCCTAGACTTTACCTCACCTAGCTCCAAGGTTTTCTAAAACTTAAATTCAAACTTAACAAAAGCCCTTTGAATAGGTAGAGAATGGAATTCGCGCGTGCAATTCTCCGCTACATTGACAGCTGTTACCAAAAATGATGACACGCCATGTTTAAGGCGAAAACCAAACGTTTCGTTCGCTATGTGTTTTTTTGCAATAAATTGCATTTTGCAAGGCTTAATTTATAAGTATACTAACTTATAAATAATTGTGTTGTTTACAATGATGGGATGTGCAGCTTACGGTTGTAAAAGCAGCGGCTATAGAAAGGAGCCTGAAGTTACGTTTCACAGGTAAACAGATAATGGCGTTTTTCAGCAACAATTAAATTATCTCCAATAACTCTAAAACCGGTTATTTTACATGCAAATCTTCGAAATATGATTTAGTATATACCGCAGTGAAGTCAATAATGCTATTTTGGGAAATATTTTTCTAATTCTGTAACTTTAGCGGTAGACAGTTTTTTTATTTAAATGTTTGAGCAGTTTTTCCAGTGGCGTCAGAGATGTAATCCCAGGGTTATCAACGACTGTTAATTCACAATTATTTTTATTTATTTAATAGAAAGTCGATGTTTGCTAATAATTTTATGTATAATATTACTAATGTTACAAATAGTAATTTAGTTTCATTATAATTTTTAATAAAATATTTTCTTATGTGCTACAATACCAATGCTACTTCACTGGCATTTTCACACTTGACAGATTGGAGCAAACTGGTAACAGATGCTGGCGTTATATCCTACTTCCTCTGTCTACCAATTCTATAGATGGGCCAAAGGAAAATTCCCAAAAAACCTTTAAACCCAATTTAGGGTTTTTACCCGGGTTTTTCCCATCTTTTCTTGAAAGCACCCGGCAGTTTCAAGATTTAAGGTTAGATTTTAGATTAGAATTCAATAAATCCAGATTCTGGTTTGTTTTTTGATAAACTAAACACTGGTTAGTTGATTAAAAGCTTCAAGCTGCACAAACCAACTAATTATTGCTTAATTGGTAAGAGTTAAGCGTATTGAAAAAGGTAAACGTATATATAAAAAAGAAACGTAAATTTAGAGGTTATAATGGAATAAACCCGGAATTTTCCCGGATGTGTGCAGGGAATAAACCCTCAAAAATGAAAAAACCGGGTGAAAACCCATCTCTAAATCCTATTCTAAGCAAAAACCAAAAACAATCGACACATTCAATATCCCGACCGGCCAATTACCTAGCAGATATGGACAGAGCCAACAAATGCCGATATTTTCCCAAAAATGGTTTCGTTTTTTTGCCGGAAGTTGGGCACTCAAGGTTCCCATAGAGTAATGTTGTCGTCAGCGCATGTCATACAAGCGTCATAGCAACTTAAAGCCAGACCCAACGATTTTCTAAAACTTAACCTCTGGAAGATCTGAAGTAAATATACAGTTGTTATTTTGACTAACAACTGTAACTTCAATACAAATGTAACTTGAATCCACAATTCTAACTTGAATTTACAATAATTGTAACTAGAACCTACAACCGGGCGTTTTCGAAATTACGTTCATTTGAATTTTTGTCATATTTTTGGTAAGTAGAACACGCGGTTAAATTTGTTGCCTTGATTTCAGGACACCCTGTATATAAAAGGACTCGTCGGTTTTTTTTTGACAGTTGGTCACACAAAAATGGCGGCTAAATCCAGAAAGTGACGTTAACTTGATTTATTACGTCAAATGATTCGATATCGCGATTTGCCAATTGATATAGTCCATTTCAAATAGATATTCATCTAGTATGCTGAGAAACTGACATATAAATGACACATTTACATGCATGGTCTAGGAAGAATCTGTCAATTCCTCAGCCTGCTAGATGAATATCTATTTGAAATGAGCCATATTCTCTAACATTAACATGATGTCATCAGTATTGCCAGATCTGCTATTTTAACAAGAGATCTACTGTATTTACCACTTAGATGCTGTTCTACTGTTTTCAATATTATATCTACTGTTTTGTTTTATATTTTGTCAAATTTCAGTTATTGCAAAATATATTGTATGTATATCATAACTTTTTGTATTTTTGAGTAACTCGAAAAGGACATAAAAACGAATATTTATATTTATTATCAGTAACAAAGTGTAACTCGAGTATCGAATTATCGAAAGCTCTATGCACTTCCATAAGGCATTGGAAGTCGCGTGAAGCCAGTGATGTAAAGGCAGAAATTTTACAAACGAAAATTTTCCGAAATCGGTAATTTACCGGAAAAATTTCATTCCTTGGAAAGGAAATTTTCTGCATTTGTCACAAGTCTATATCATTATTGTCAATCCGCAATCAAATACCTTTCTTTTTATCTTAACCGTCAAAGTTTTCCTGGATTTTTTTTAAATAATTATGATTATGTTAACAATTCTAGCTTTGGGGAGACTCAATTTAGAAACAAAATAAGTATTTCCTAAACTAAAAATGCTTTTAACCGAATATTGAAAAGTTCTATTTCATTTTACTATAGGTATCCGGCTTTGTGGTATCGTTATGCCTAAAGGACATAGTTAACACATTTAAAAATGCTACAGATTTTTAATTCCAAATGTTTCCCATTTTACCTGTAAGATTTCCGGAAATTTTCTGGAAAATTCCGAATATGATTTTTCCGGAAATTTTACGTCACTACTTGAAGCTATTATGTGAATCCATGACTTAGAATATTTATTAATATTTTCCAAAAAATCGTCCCGTGTTTTGGCCGGAAGTCCGCCATTTTTAAGGTATCCATGACGTAATTTTTTGACGTAAGATGTCAGGTGAAAGAAACACTTTTTCGTAAAGGCTCTTTTGCAAAATTATTGAAAACTTTTTGGGCCAAGACGATCAAAAGCCTAACAAAGCAAAACTACATTTTCGTTTAGGTAAAAGAAAACATACAAAAAACGTACTGTAACAATTAAAACGCATTTTTGATTTTAATGAAACTCAATTTGTGGACTAAAATCTCAAGTTTTGCTCCAAAATTAACTGAAAAAATCTTATGTCAAACATTTTGTTAAAAAGTGTAAAAAAAAGTGGCAAAAAGATATAAAGAAAAAAGTAAAAAAAATAATAAAAGTGTAAAAAAAATTTCGAACAAAATTAAAATAAAAGTGTAAAAAAAGTGCAAAAGAATCGTAAGAAAAGTGTAAAGAAAAATTGTAAAAAAGCGTAGAAAAAAGGGTAGAAAAAAATATGAAATAAGATGTGAAAAAAAAGCTGTAGAAAAAAGCGTGGGGAAAATTGTAAAAAAAGGTATAAAAAAGTGTAAAAGTGTGAAAAAAATGTGTAAACAAAGTCTAGAAAAAAAACGTGCGTGTTTTTTTGAAGTGCGCTTAGATAAAAAAAACTATTTTGTTAATAAACAAAAATGTAAAAAAGCGTCACAAAATTATAAAAAAAGTTAAGAAAAATTGTAAAAAAAAGTGTGGAAAAATTATATAAAAGTGTAAAAAAAATGTGTAGAAAAAAAGGGTAGAACAAACCGTAGAAAATATTGTAAAAAAAATAAGTGTAAAAAAAAAGTGTTGAAAAAAAGCGTGCGTTCTAATAAGCTGTTTAAATAATGTTAATTAAGTTTCTTAAAAAAAAAGATTGTTGACTTGATTTCAAATTGAGTTATTTAAAAAACTCCAAATTTGCATTTTTTGACGACTTGATAATTTTTAACCGGTTTTAACTCTAATCTCATTCTGAATTTCCCCAGAAATGCCATATTTGCATTTTTAAACTGTTGAACATATGTTTAACCTGATTTTGGCTTCAGTTTTAACCTGGATTTCTCCAAAAACCCCAAATTTGCAATTTTGGACGGTTTGAGTCATTTTCAACCGATTTTAGCTCTAATTTCTACTGTTTATTTTCAAGAATCTACTTTTCTTGATTCAGTTTTTCTACTGTTAAACAATCTCTTCATCTGGCAACACTGTGGAACATAGGGAAATGGCGGCCTTCGGTCAAAAGAAAAGCGGGACCAATTTTACTCGGCATTCCACTGCTCCGACTTTAAATATAGAATTTAACTAAATTCTGAGTTCACAGCTTATTTCACATTTTATGAAAAAAAAATCTTGTTGGCCCTTCCACCCCTTTGTAGAATTCAGTTCTAAGAAAAACCAACTATAATCTGCCAGGAAGGAAGACATTTTCAGGGTTTGGCTGATTAAGAAAATATTAATCCCAGAAATCTCTTATTGTTTTAAATAAATATAACATGAATAATTTTGCGCGTTCTGTTCGAACTCCCTTAACAAAACAATTCGGAAAGGGAAAGATTTTTCTATTAAGGCCGTTAGAACGGGTGCAATTTTGAACATGCATTATGTAGGTAAAATTAGAAGATAAGTATAAAAATTAATTATGTTACATAGGGACTGAAGTAATAGTATTTCTTAAAGAATCCCTCGTCACTTTTGAGGAAAAACTCACCAAAATGAAGAAATAAATTATTGGACTTACACTCCTTTTACGTCTGAATTTTAACTTCCACGTAGAGTCTAAAAGACGAATTTTTAGATTGCACAGTTTTAAATTGCTTAGTTTTAAAACCACCATGTCTATAAATATTATACTTCCCAGAAACTATAAAAAAAAGTGCTGCAATAAATGATTCGTCAGTTTAGCTTATCTTGTGATTAAAATTATTTTTGTCCACGACCACTTAATAATATACTAATATTCAGCTTGTTGACAAAAGTTAAATAGGGCTCATATAGCATCAGAGGGTCATGAGTTGAAACAGCGGGCATAACATCATTATTCCCGCTCGCCATTTAAGTTATATATGTTGCCTTGGCAACCAGTAGGAGTAGGCAACAACGCAATATCAAATGCCGCAGCGTAAAAAAAGCACTGGTGGCACCGGTTTTGCCGTCAAACGCAAGTGTCACTTTGACATTTCAATAATTTTAGTTACACTACATTTTATAATTTGTAATTAGACAATGGCCGTGGACAAAGTATAGTATTATACTCGCTTTTTATGGCCATTATTCCCAAGGGAGACTTGAACGTTCCCCTAAGGAAATAATGACTATCATAAAAACCTCGTTTAATACTATACTATTAACCACGACCATACTATAATAATCACATAATTTTTGTACATTCACAACATTAATGCTAATCTTTATTCACTGGTGAATAATGAGTTGCCATGGTAACGAAACATGTCATATGTAACTGACAACTCAAAAAGTAAACTCCCCTAAACATGATATCGGTAGTTAGCACTGGTCCATCATTCAAATTATCCTTCTATTAGGATTTATTGAGACAAATGTAGGTTACAGTGTCTTTTTTTTCACTAAAAAATGTACTTTTCAATGAAAAATACTTAAAATAGGCTGTAAAATGAAGTAATTTACCGTTCACCCTAGTAGCATTGAAATGAACATGCGCGGGCGACTAGACCGTCATCTATCTGACGAATCAAACGTCGCGCCATCGATTAGGAAAACCAAGTACGTCAATATAACGTACAGGACATTCCTTAGTAACCTCACATATTTCCATAACATACAGTACATTGCCTATCTTTTACATTGCTGGCCTTGGATTGCAAAAGGAGGGGATGGAAGCACAATACCTCGTATATTGCAATTATTGCACATGCCGAAAAACGAGATCCCTTTTGAAAGTGGCACAGTTAGACTCACGTGCTGTTAGATTCACGTACTCTCGACGAATCACGAACTATGCCGAAAGCACTTGGTTCGTGATTCGTGACATCCAATGTTGCCGATACTTTCACGAGTTACTCCGGTTACTCAATATAAATGCGTGTGACGGAAAAATATTCCATACGGAGGTATGTGATTCTAACCAAGTACGTTTCAAGATTTGGCAACAACCCACCCACACGCGCATAGTGAATCGAATCCGAGTCCCCATGTTTTGGCATCAAGGTCACTAAGGAATGTCCTGTACGTTAATGACGTTCTTGAGTTACGTTGATGCCAAAATATGGGGGCCCTGATGCTGTTCACAATGCGCGTGTGCGTGGGTTTTTGCCAAATCGCGAAGAGTACTTGGTTAGAATCCCATACTTTCGTATCGAATATTTTCCATCACGCATTTACGTCGGGTAACTGGAGTATATGTGAGGGAAACCAATGGTGGTCGTGATCTTAAAATTGTGAATTTTCTTTGCGGCACCTATAACCTATCATATTTGAGAAAACCCGGAATTTGGTCGTGGATAAAGTTTAGTATTCAATTCGCATTTAATGAGCGTTATTCTCTCGGGCAACTTGTGCCATTTTGGTTTGCTCGTAGGCTCAAACGTTACCCTCGAGAATAACGACTCTCACTGAATGCTTATTGTATAATATACTATTATAAAATAATATTTTATTAGAATTTCACATGAACCCGAAATCGAATACCTTCATTTCTTAAGCAAAACTTCGGCCACTCTTATAACCTCGTCTCTTGTCTTGACCCCCACTAATCTGGTACTCAAACGTATGCTTTTCTCTTTGCTTCTCTTCTCTCTATAACTAACTTAAACAGTAACAAATGAAACAACGTTACCTTAGGATGCTTCATATATATAATATATTGAATATAGTTCAAAAATTTACAGTGAACGATATATGTCGTTACAAAACTAAGCCACTTTTATTCTTAAACTGGACATACTCAAGACATTTACAACTGGTAGGCAATACGAATATTTACACTACACCCGACATATACATTGCCTTTATCGCTTCGATTTTTTATTATATTACGTAAGTGGCATATAATATGTCCTTTAGTCTACAAATAAAAGAGAGCGCGACGCTCGAATATCCTACGAAACGTTACAATGGTCACTGGACAGATTTTTTTGATGACTATCGTTTATCTTTTAATTGGATATCATTGATGCCTAGGAATAATACTAAACAATAAAAATTATAATTGATTAACTAAATTCAACAAAAAATATTTTTTTTACAAAGATGTCATGTAATTTTAGGGACCAGAATTAACTATATTAACAACGGAACAATTGCTTTTTAACATTTTCAAATCAACAACCAATTGTAACAGAGACTCGATCCTTACAAATAAGAAAATTACACAAATCCCATGATTAACGACATATTTAATATGAGGAGTTTTAGGCAAATATACGTTTTAGGCCTGGAAAATAAATTAATAATGATGGCGTACAAATAAAGTTTAGAGTGAAAGGGAAATTTTATTAAAACGAGCGACCCTTTCGTGAGCAAATTTCAAGCAACAGCAACACAGGAACTGGTTTAATAGGAATCTCTTTAAGTTGACGGATACTTAACCCATAAACTCCCGCAATTTATATATTTTATTTTAACTATTTTATTTTAATTTTTTTGGATTTTTTTAAAAATTGCTATTTTCAGAGAAAAATGAAAGCTATGATGACTGAAAATTAATTATAAGCATATTTCCTACTGATTAATAGTTATATTTATTATGATTATTGATATACGTTGAACACTTTAGGTTAAGTTATCTGGTTAACAGTTTTGTGCTTCCTCGGGTTTTAACAATAAAATCATTTAAAAAGTTTTCAGTAAAAGTTTTGACAATACTTGTCATAATAAAACAATCCAACAAATTGGGAATAAAAAAGAGAAAAACTGCAAATTTTTAATTACGGCTTTGATGACAATAATAATAATCATTCAATAGCTTAAGCGTTGATTTGAGACCTCACATTTTTCCAATTGGCAATAGTTTTCTAAGCACATCACTATGCATCGATCTCTCTCAAGGAGCAACGCATCTAACTATAAAAACAAATAATTTGATGCTGTGACGTCAGCTCGGTGAGTCGTCTACGTCATCTCTATGCATAAAAGGTGCGGACAAATGAGCATACTTTAACCACGCTATAAGCTTTCTAATAACCTTGATCGTGGATTGTAAGTTAAGAGGGAGGGAGGGACCAATAAATGCCGACGTTTTCCCGAAAGTGGTACCGTTTTTTTGGTCCGAAACCATCTTTGTGTGTTTCATTGATGAAACCGAGGAACATGGTCTCTATTATCTGCTAGCTCGTTGTTGTCTATACTCCATTCGTTTTTTTTTTCTTTACAAGAAGTGGTGGAGTCGATCGTGGTTGATCTTCTTTGACACGTCTTTACTAACTGGCTCGCTTGCTGACATAGATTTTCTTTCTACGTTGTACTTACAAGTTACCACAAAAAGTACATTTTTCGCATTTTCAGATCAATTACAATTTTGTACTTTTCATAAAGTATTTCGCAATTTAAAAATTTGGTGTGTAGAATCAAGTAGTAGATCCTCTGTACAGTGGTAGGTACAATGCTTAAATTAAACACTTAATCCTAATTTGTTTTTGTTTATTTCCTTCCTTGTTATTTGCTCAAAATGCCCTTCTTATGCCCCTCTGAAGCAACTGTTCTTCGAACGATTACCTTGAAGAGGCACTTATTTATTTTTTTACCTTGCAATTGTACCTGAATGAAATTAGGTGTATGTCTTTTTTTTTCTATCTTACCTTCATTTTTATCTTTTCTTCGAGTTGTTTATAATTATTTATAATCACTTATCTAATTTATTGTGATTATTATTGCGTTATTCTTAACTGGTGGTATCGTTCAATTGAACAACTCTCTAATCTTTATAAATTGGCAATACAAGGGTTTAGAGTGGGTTTTCTAATTTGTTTAATGCTGTGGTGGTTCTACATTTTTTCAGCGCAGGTTTTTGACTGACTGCACTAGTGTACACCGAGTGTATTTCTATCCTTTGTTAATTCATTCAAAATATAAGGAGATAAATCAGGGCGCACAAAAAATACGGGGTGTTCATTATAAAACTCCATCTAGCAGGCTATGAAATTTTGACAGAAAAGGATGACATAATCAAAATAAATGGACTTTTGTTTCTCCATCCTTTCTTTGGACATTTCACAGCCAACTAGACGAAGTTTTATAATGAACACCCCGTATGAGGATCTATGAGTATGTACAAGGATGCAAAAAATTACTTTGGTGTGGCCTCTGGGTGAGGTTCAGAGTGCAATATGTCTACGGGTTAAATGGAGTCTTTGCTCTGTTCTAAAGAATAAAAAATAAAAAAAAAACTAGAGTTGGGCAAAATTTAAAATTTTCAAAATTTGGAAAAAGTTTACGGATTTCGGACACTTACTCAAAAGTTTTGTTTTTACTTATTTAGTCACATGTAATCAAGAACGTAATAAACATTGTAACCTATTTATTTATTATTTCCAAAGCACTAGGTTAAGAACACCAGAGAAAAATGCATTTCGCTCTATCTCATTTTTGGATGTGTTCGGAAGATATGAAAAACTTTTCAATGCCAAATAAATTATTTTAATTTTTAATAGAATGCTCCGATCGCACAAGTAAACGCGCTTCTACTTTCTGAAACAGTAGCGGAAATATTCCTCGAGTTGTTTCTTATTTTCCCGGAAAGTTTCCAAAGCAGAAACTTTCTGCCCTGACCAACCCTCAAAAAAAACATAATAAAACACTAAACCCTACAAAAAGATGAGTCATTATGATGTGTCATTACTAAATTGCTGCAACTGCATCTTTTGGCAAAGAAGAAAGATTATCTGAACTCATGGAATTGTTTATGTCCCACACCTGAACTGAAACTTTTCGGCAAATTTCAAGTTTCAAAGTTTCAGAGTAAAAAAATGTCCAATTTTGCCCAACTCTACTTTGCACCAATATTCTTATCAGAGAGTCAACGTAGTAAGATTGGGTGACCTCTCGCCATTTAAGCCCTTTTTTGACAAGAATGCTGGTACCTACATCGGATGGATAAGTGTCCTTGTTTGTCACTCTTTTGATGGAATCAAAAATTCTTTGTGATTCCTTCAAAATAGTGCTGGAAAAGCGACAATAAGACATTGGCCATCATCACAGTCATAAAGTTGCTTAGTGATGCCTCGAATAGAGAAACCCTGGAGTAAGTAGTTAGTTATCTCGCCCTTAGATCGAGTTGCATATTTTTAGTTTAAATTCCCTCTGAAGTTTAATCGAAGAGCTTAGCAGCTAAGCAATGTAATATATGGATGGAGTTTAGACCTCAGGCCTAGTTCTACCACTGGTTTAGAAATTTTTGTCTTAGCGTCCTCTGTTTTCACCTGCAATATTTCAATTTCATTGTCGGTTATAGAAGAATTCAGTAAACAACGAAAAAATTGAAATATTGTCGTTTGTCGTCTTTCGATCTTTCGATATCCTCATTTGTCGTCTTTCGATTATGTATTTGTTTATAATTACTATTATACGTTATTAAGCATTGTCCATTTTTAATAGTCCAAAAAGCGGGTAGATGTGTCCACTATATTGTTTATTGTTTAGCCTTCATAAAGGCTAACTTCTATGAAGGGAGTTGGTAAATGCTACTTAAAAGGAAATCCATCAAGTCTTGTGACTCACGCAATCGTATAACTAAAGAATCTGATTGCCATCCAAGGGGAATGTAGATAAAGAAACTGAAACAAAGCAAGTTGACCACTAAGAAAATTGTGTTAATCGATGATTGAATGTCTATTACACCCTAATGACTCTCCAGAGCTTGGTTTTATCACCTAGTTTTAACAATTTTGATAATAGTTATAAGTACTCCAAAATTAAAAAAAATAAAACGGTTTTCAATTTGTAATTTTTTTATAATCTACGAAATGTCAAGCGAAAATTATTGTGATTAAGTCTTTTGCTACCAGTTCTAATGGCAGTCTACTATTATGTTAGTACCAGAACTTAATGGATTTTCCTTTATACAGTATTGACTATATCTCTTCATAGCAGTTCACCTTGATGAGGACCAAATAATGCAGTCGAAATGTTGGCGCTCTTTGACAGGAGTTTTACTTGTCCGCTACCCGCTATCATCTAAACTACTTGGCACGAAGAAGGTTTATCTGTTTATCTCTATAAGAAGGTATAACTGTTTACAGCTTTTGTCCCATTGTATTAAAATCTAGTCACTTGTCTCATTTGGGGTCGAAGTATAACAGCCTCCAGAGTTCCAGAGGTGGGTGTAACCATTTTTCCAAGCTAGGGCCAAGTGTTCCAAGCAAAGGTCAAAAAAAGATGTTCAATACTTAAAGTTATGAAGGATCAGCTGGCATCCTGTAGTCCGTTTAGCAAAGTCTTCGAATGTAAATAATTCGCTCTGTCACATGTTCGCATGTAAGTTTCTGTTTATCTTTTTCAGTGCACCAAAGCATCGTTGTATTTTCCTGAAAGTTCCTCTTATTTAAAGCTGAAACGTTCACATTACACAAGAAATTCTATTCTGTTGCTGTTTTTCATTTGTCCACACCAAATTATAGGCTTCTAACTTCATATTTAAGGTTATTAAGCAGCCCAATAAGTACTTGATACTTGAGATTAGTCAAAGGCGCCTTTCTACTTATCCACTTACAGCAAAAAAACCTTTAATGCAACATTACTAGCTGCCGTATTAAAAACGCACTGCGTTAAAACTACCAATAAATAACTACCTAATCTAATAAATAACATTAAAAACCCGAGGAGTGTAATAAATATCGGTAAGTTTATCCAGATAAATTATCGTAAAGAGTTCAAATATATCGTGATGCATCAAGGACGTGCCGAAGTCGTCATCGTATATCAGATTTATGTACAAATCACAACCGAATCGCTTTTACTCGATCAATAATATTACATTTTACCTATTTAGTGGCTAAAGTATTTCTAGGACAGTTGCATCGGCCGAGACAACCGCATCGAAACGGTCCAAAGAGTCGGCCCTAACCCCGTGACAAACTTCACAGTAAAACAAAAAATATAATTATTCTTGGCGAGTTTCCTTTCGACCGATTATCGACGGGTTTTCTCGGCAAAATTGGCAGAATATAGGACACGTTGGAAGAGAGTACTACATAAAGAAGATTAGAAAAACATAGTCTTAATCACAGTCTAAAAAATTCTGGTAGGTAGAACGTTAGCCGCATTAAAATCGGTGAATTTCATTGCTTAAAAGACACAATAATTAAGTCATCGTTAAACTTTAATAATTTTACTTACGTACCCAGGAATAAGTCTTAACGTAATGTTGCCAAATTTTAATTTAGGTAGTCACTAATTTGTTAATTAGAAACATGTACAATTGACGTGATTTTTTTTTCGTAGTGACCAGCTGGGCATTTGTTTTGTTGTTACAAGGCGGCAAAAACAATTTTCTTATATTCCAGCCTTTCTAGAAGGTTCCGATAGTATTTCCATCCCTTAATACTTATTGATGCAAAAAAAAGGCGAATACTTATAGAGTAGCCACTCAAAAAAACACTAACTACCATCTGCATCACTTCCCTAAACGAATAGTACCGGTGTCAGATAACTCTCATCGGTGAACGCTGATGACATCAGTGGTATCCTCAAGAGTCTTAAACCACGATTATACAACAAAAAGTTACAGGTGGTTTGTGACTAACGTGACATTTTTCGGGTCCACCTTTACTCCTAAGTTAAAGAGGAAGTGGTGCAAATGGCAGTCAGTATCACTTTGTGGTGGAACTTTATGCAAAGAACTGCCGCAGAATATTAGATCGGAAATCTAATAGCTTTTTCGGGTGGCCGCTCTGGAGCGCATTGAGAGTGTTCCCATCCTTTTTTTTTCTCAGTGAGAATGTGAGGATAGCAATACTCTGAGAGTGTTCTAGAGCCGAAATGGTATTTTAGATATTAGGTTTGAAACACTCGGTAATTTTCTCACTGGCAACGTTTGTCAGACATATTCCGGGCTTAAGCTGGAGTCCCAAGCGTCCGTCAGTCCGATGACTGAAAATTTGATTAAATCCCAACTAGTAATTGGTTAAAAATGTGACAAAAACATTTTCCAAACGTCCATTGAAAAATTTTTCATTGGATTGACGGAAGAATGGGACTCTACCTTTACCGTTACAGTAAAATTCGTTTGGTACGTACAACTTTTTGTGGTCAATGCCCCCAAGCTGATTAACAAATATTAAAAAAACAATGACTTATAAACTACCTGCAAATTGACTGTACATAGTTAAAGTGGCTTGTCAGACTGGTCTAGAGATGTTTGTAATGATCGCAATAGAACATGTTTTTTTCTCAAGATATAGATAAAGCGCTCGAGCTGGTGATCGTATCAGTGCGTTTTACAAGCCGTATAGAGAGGAAATGCGACCAACGAGGCGGAAGTATCAAACGGCTGATTTGATTTGAATCAATTTCGATTTGGCACTGAGCCGCTCTAGAGCTGGGCTAGTTTGAAAACTAGCCGGTTTTCTTTAGTTTGTCAAAATAAAACTTAACTTAAACCTGGCGTAAATACTGTAAGGGCAAATGAGAGCAAGTGCGTATGTGCATTAGTTAATCAGGAAGAATAACAGATGAAAAGTGACGTCTTTCAATCAGCGTCAAAGGGTGCGTTCGGTATCCTCGGGTGTCTGGATTTTCTCGACAGTTATCTAAAAAGTGCAAGTTTCGGGTGGGACATTATCTAAATCACTCTTACATCGTTCGAAAAAGTTGAGAGTATAGTTAGTGGCTTCGGGTGTACTCTCTAGCACCCTAAGAGTTTTAGAAGATTTCTTTGACGTATTTGCCAATTGAACAGAATGACATTACTTTAACAAGACACCTCAACCCGTCGGTATTGAACGCACCCTTGAATATTGATTGAATAGTGCTGACTAATTGATTTTCGTAAATTTTGTGTACTTTTTGTTACGCTGTTGTGTACCCCATGTCCTTACTCTCACTATATTTCCTTCCCAGCTACGCTTTACCTATATTTCTCATGATTGAAACAGTGTGGAAAAATCGTTAAGTATTAGGACACCACGTAAAGTTCTTTTTTAAATGCTGTTAAAAAACTGAACCTGTAGAAGAGCAGAGAATCCTTAAAACACCTCAAACATGAATATGCAATAATTTGTCATTTTTTAACAATAAAAAGAAAGTAACTGAGAACAACTAATAGAGCGGTAACAAGAAAGAATTTTTTTGGCACATTTTCTGCAAAAATTTGACACCGTAAAAATCACCTAAAAAGCCGGAAACGCTCATATCCCAATAACAAAGATAATGGACGTGCGATCCAAAAGTTGCAGCAACAATAAAATGACGCAAGTTGCAGCAAATTGCGAATAATAATTCAATTTTTTATGGCACCAGTGACGATTCCGATTGAACTCGAATGCTCCCTCGGGTTCAGTCAAAAATCCCCATACAATAGTCTCAGATATTCACAATAAAACCAATTATTAGATATGCGTCATGAGATGAGTAATAAGAAGAGCTAACAATAAAGAAGATATGGTCGCGGATATAGTTATACGTCTTGATATAACCTTATTAGCATACCGTCCTTTAAAAGTTTGAGATTTTTGGTTCGGACCGGAGATATTTCAGTGGATATGTTACCAATATTAAATTCCAAGGATATTGTGATTTGATATCGGGTTTTAGCAGGTAATACTTATAGAGAAAATCGACGTGACGTCGACAAGTCAGCAAAAGTGGACAGAGCATCCATGGTTGTGCAGTCATCTGAGGCCGGAGGGTTCCAATTGACAACGGCGTGTCTCGGCTATCACATTTCGGTTTGAGCAAGTTGAGATACTGCATCCTGAAATTAAAATGTCAATAATATTATAAACTGCTCAACAATACTAACCGTACATAAACTTTTTTTTTGTATTTTTTTAATTGCCGTATTTCCGGGTTGGAACTTATCTCAGACAAAAGTTTTAAATTCATGGCAATAAAAATAAAATCTTCTCAATCGTAATTTTGCAATCGTAATCAAGCAAATAAAAGCGTCAACTGGTAGCAAGTATTACGAGTGTAGGTGCTCCCCAATTTGTCGATAAACCCATATGCATACTAGTTTCGGGGTCTACCCCTCATCAGTACAGCTTTGGCTGGCCGACAAATGGGGGGACCGCGATTCAGAGGCTTAAAGCCGGAAATCTACGGAGTACCGGAAGCCTCTGTCACGGTCCCCAATTTGTCGACCAGCCAAAGCTGTACTGATGAGGGGTAGACCCCGAAACTAGTATGCAGATGGGTTGTTCGACAAATTGGTGACCACCTACACTCGTTTCACTCATTCTGGTTCCGATAACCAGCGAGGTACAGAACAATATGGGCTGTTTCTCGAACTGGGAGCCATCTGCCATGCAGTATTGGATCTAAAATACGCTGGTGGACGTCGCCTGCTCCTGCTCTGTACAATATATCACCGGTACTCCGTATCCGTACATTTCCGGCTTACAAACCTCTGTATCACGGTCCTCAATTTGTCGACCAGCCAAAGCTGTACTAATGAGGGGTAGACCCCGAAACTAGTGTTGCACCTGGGTTGATCGACAAATTGGTGACCACCTACGCTCGTTTCACTTCGTTCTGGTTCCGATAACCAGCGAGGTACAGAGCAATATTATAATTAACCTCCTCCAGTATTATTAGATCTATCTTTCCATTAAATTTTACACCAACCCAAATGGTTAAACGCCCTTCTAGCTCTCCAACTAAAGCTACCCTTGGTTCTATGATCTCTTCGTTATGCATCTCTCCCCATTTACACCAGCTAATCTTTCCGTTTGACCGATATAAATTTATTCCACACTCATCGGGAAATAACCAATGCTGTCAGTCATTATTATACAATCCACAGTCCTTATGATTGTTCGCTCAAATCGAGGATTTGCTCGATGAACATTTTGAAGCATCGGACTCTTTTCTCGACATCGTGGTCGTACAGTACATGCAGTTTTTTTTATGAATAGTTTGTGCACAATCCTAAACCCACAGATTGCTCTTATTTTTGAAGCAGTAAACGTTCGAACAAATCTCGACTCGATCGACGAAAAATCTACGAACAAACGGATGGTCGTATTTCGAAGCCAAAGCGTTGGCAACCGCAAATAAGAGGCCAAAGTGCTGGTTATTAGATAAGTGGACGACACCTGGCGTTGGAGCCATGGCGTGGGCGAACTTCAAAACTTTCTCTTACACCTCAACTCGATCAACCCTAAAATTCAATTCACCGGGGATCAATGCTGAATGAGAAGCTTGCGCACACAGTTTATAGAAAACCAACCCACACTGACCGATATCTCAATAACGGATCAAATCATCATTCCATACAGAAAAGGCAAGTCATAAAGACTCTGACAGTGAGAGCCTAGAGAATTTGTAAGCCGGCTGATTTGGAACAGGAAATGAAGCATCTAGAAAAAGCCTGTGGTTGGAATCGTTACGAAAAGCACAGTGTTAAAACTGTCTTTAGACCCACTCAAACAATGCAACAGAGCTTGAGATCGGGATTACGGAACAAAAGAGGAGTTGCAGGCTGGGACAAAAGTAGCAGAACACGCTCTCTCCGAAGGTCACAACATCTTTTTCAACGATGTGGCTATCTTACATCAATCGCAGCGTTTCTATCCAAGACTAGAGGCCATTGAGATATTAAAACACGACAACACTTTTAACAGGAAGGAGGAGATTACCTTTTTAAATGCAGAGTGGAAGCGGGTTCTACGACATATTTCAAGTGCGCCGAAACCCCGCGCCACTACTACCCCCACCATAGTCCCTCCACTTCAGCGCGATGGCGAGGGAATGAATACCATGGAGCTCTCCATACCATAGTCAAATCAGTCAACGTCGGGAAACAAGGGAGATCACTTCACCCATTGCCTCATCGCCTTTGTCTGTCAATGTCTGCCGCACCACGGCTTCAAAACCCGGAAAACATTTTAGATTGAATTTTGACCGGCCGCGAAAGCCTTCATAGTTTTAGTAAATGTTCGGTTCATTCTCACGAAGCACCTCTTCCTATGACGTGGAAATTTTGACATTGATTGAAGGAGCTCCTCTCCGACCACATTTCAGTAAGTTTTGCGAAGGGTATTTTCTAACGAGTAACAGGTATCAACATAAAAAAAAGTAAAGAAAATGGTGTTAGGCGAAACACTCAATGACATAATTCGTGACAAAGCTAATTGCAAACTGGATGGTACATAAGTAATAGAACAATAAACAGGGCGTTACTTAAAATGTGAATTATAAGAGAGAAACACAATTTCAAAACCCTGTATGCTGCAAAATGTTTAAGATATATGCTTGACAATGGTCCATATGTCAGTTTAGTAAGATAATTATTCAAAAATAAACTAGTTTTCTTCAGGGGGAGTTTTTCAACAGTAAACCATGCCACCCTGTATATCTTTTAAATAAACTCAGATAGGAATTGATCTCCTATTTGATTCTGAATCTGATCTGATTATGAAAAGTGGTACCTTCGGAAAAATGTTCCACTTTTCGTAAAACCGCTGTAACTATTTTTTTAGCGCCTTTAATAAAAATTCTATCAAAAACGTATCGAGGTACTAAGTAAAGAAACAAAAAAATGCTAAACAATATTCTGTGCTCGTGGATTTTTGTTAAATTTCATAATTGAAGCTAGTACCAGCAACAATCGGGTTCATTCCAGATGTGTTACAGTTATACGCGAAAGTCCTGACTACACAACTTAAGAATAGTACCTGGATGATCAAGACAGCTAATAGGGCAAGTATTCTTTTAAAATACACCACTTTTCGAAAAAAATCTACTTAAAACGTCTAAAAGTACCCACTATCCAAAAATTGATTCTATTAAAGTTGCAAGGAGTTAGGTACTTTTTAACATTTCAGTAGCACTCTTTTTGCCGCCTCGTGTAACACCCAAAAAATTAACTGTTTAATAGCCACCCCCTCGCCGATTCTACAAAAGACAAGCTTTCCAGAAATGTGGAAGTCGTTTAAATCGGATGACACAACCCGGAGGTACGGCGATTAAAAAATTACTAAAAAAATGTCGGTGCGGTTAGTATGTTGAGCACTTAACATGAAAGAACACTTCTTGGAACTCTATGGAATATATCTATGCAAATAAATTCACGAAAAACAATAAATATGACTACAAAAACATTGTTTTTGCGTAAAAATGCCTACTTACATGCATTAAGAATCGAAGCTGCAACCGGCATTCGGAACTCTTATCCCAAACCCATCGCTGATCGGATCCTATGTACTCGACGCGGTTGATGCGTCCCTTGAGAACTGTCCTAAAAACCGCCCGCAAAACGTTTTTCACTAGGTAACTATTGGCGACGAAATGCAGCTACGTGTCAACCATTATTTTCTAAACGCGCGCGAAATTCAGAAAACAAACTGCCTCTGTCCTAGTAATTGAATAAACTATTTATTCGGTTATGATTTACGCGGGAGCTAACACTTAACCAGTCCCGTTTGCGCCTGGTCGTAGTCACCGACCAGTTTTTTGATGTACGACAGTTTTTCGTGCAAGTACTGGAAGCGGTTTTTGGCCCGTTGATGCTCGAGATCCTTCTTCATTTCGTTATATTCCTGAACTATTCGTTTCTTTATATCCTAAGACAAATCAGCAATTTATTAGCTTCAAAACTCTACTCAATCGAGTAACTAGTACTAACTTTATATCTAGGACTATTCACCCCCTCCTGCCTAAGTTCCTCCTCCAGTTGAGCAAACCTTTTGGAGACCTTTTCCACGATGGGGTAGAGGTTTTTGTATTCGCTATAGTGCGCATTAAAATCTGCTTTGTACGCCCGTTTTTGTTCGGGCGACGTTATTTTTACGTACTGCCTGCAGAACCAAAAAAAAAGAAGGGGGTTATTATAAAATCCATCTATACAACCTCACAAACAGTTTTTTAAATTATATTTCAGTTCATATAGTTACTTTTTATAATCCGGAAACTCTTCCTCGTCCACCCGATTCGTCAGAACGGGCGACTTTTCTGGCACAGGCGGCGGCAATCCTTCAGTCTGACTATCGGGACTAACTCGGGCTATCCGGTGACTACTCGACGAAACCTGCGGCAATATGAACGGTCGTTTTAAGCAAGCTAAAGGGGTAAAAACTGAGAACGCGCTTATACCTTATGATTGTTAATACTCCGCCTGTCTTTTTCTCTCTGAAAGCCGTTGGACACGGGCTGGTTCTGAAATATAGGACTGCTCGTGCCGCGGCGGGCCTCTTCCGTCATTAGTCCGCTGTTCACCGGAGATCCGCCCCTAAAAACGTTCTCCCTACTGACGCCAAACGTCAAACCATTCGCACTATCACACTGTCGCTTATTTCTGTCATCCTCGGCGGGGGGAAGATTGTCGTAAGAATTAAAATACCTGAGGAAAAAAACGCAAAAATCAATGAAAAAAGAAAGTCTAAATGAGAGTTAATATATATTAATACATATTATAATGCTGTATTTTCCTGGATGTTCTTTAACCACGAGATTAGTTTTCTTCCTACGCTCCTGTGGCCTTCTATTTTGCCCTGCATTATAAGCTGTAGGATCCGGTAGCGATTTCCTGCCAGTTTTCGGCATTTAACTGTTGTCAAACGTTCACGAACTGCATTTGCCCTGTCTAAGACTGCTTAATTTCTTTGCAAAGCCACCCATGGTATTCTTAGCATCCGTCTATGTAACCACATTTTAAAAGCTTCTAGACGGTTGATTGTGGCAGCTTTCAGTGTCCAGACTTCAGCTCCGTACAACAGCACAGACCAAATGTAACATTTAATCATCCTTTGTCTCAGGTTCAAGCTGTCATTACAAAACAGTGATCTCATCTTCCGGAACGTTGTACGGGCTGTTTCAATCTTACATCTAATTTCCCTATCCGGGTCGAGTTGCTCGGTGATGTAGCATCCGAGTTATTTCAAATTGGATACTCTCTCAACGTTCTGTATTTATCTGTAGTAACGCGTTGAGGTATGGCTGACGGCTAAAGATCATAAACTTTGCCTTAGCAACATTTACATTCAGTCCCATTTCCTGTCCTACTGCACTAACAGAATTTATGAGACTTTAGAGACACTGAAGATCATCACATAAAAGAGCCGTATCGTCAGCATAGCGAATGGTTTTAATCAGCTCGCCGTTGATTTTGACTCCGAATTCTTTTTCTATAAAGCCTCTTAATAATCTTGAATTATAGGGTTAATTTCCTATGACGGACCGCCACCATAATGTCAAGAAACGCAAAGTAATCGCTACCACAGAATAAAGAATAATACATTATATCAATATCGTCAGTTCGTGTCGGCACTTTTGATATTTCCAAAACTAAAGCGTACCGCGCCAGGCATTGTTCTCGAGTAGTTACGAGGGGACAAACACATGCGATGCACTGCCAAAGCATTGCCAAAACCGGGCAAAACTGGTATGGTGGTGCTCCGGCCGGCGGCCGGGCGGACGGGGCAAGGGGAGGGGAGTTTAAATTTTTCGACCGACTGACGCTACCGATATAATGTATTATTCTTTATACTGTGTCGCTACTAGAAAATTTGGAATAGTTAACGAACTGCCGGCGTTTTCGGCCACAGGCGACGACGCAATCAGTAAGAAACTGGTCAACACCAAAGACCAAATAACGTTTGAAGTCTCGTCAGATTATAAAGTAACTCTCCGGTTTCAAAAAAAAATCTTTGTAAAAATTACGGGACTTCTCATCGCCTTACGCAGAAAGCCATCTCGCTTGGGGGTAAGGCAGGGGGGCAGGTGAAAATGCAGTTGGACCGCAGGCCAGCCATTAGAAATTTTCGAGAAGGTGATGCTGTATGGCTACACCAGTCTCAACGGAAGAAAGGTTTTAGCATGAAATTGCATGCAGTTGCAACGGCCTCGGAAAAAAACATACAGAATTTAAAAAAAGATAAAATATCTCGTATACATGATACAGCTTTCATTACGGTTTTTCCACCACCTGCCAAGTCAAGAAACTTCAGTCCAGCCGTTATCAAAGCAATGACGTAATCGCACACGAGTGGTTAATGATCTTCCGCTGGCATTCTATGATTCTCGAAAAATTCAACACTAGTCACGTGACGGGAAACGGCGGGTTTATAAAAGGGTGACGGGAGACGGTGGGTTTATAAAAGGAGAACGGGGATTCAAGCGGCGCTTCTCAGTTTAAAAAAACCCAAATATAGGGCTCTCCAACAAGAAAAACAAAACAATAACTTAGAGTACAAAATAGGGGTTATGGCTTTCCACTTTCATGTAAAGGCCAAAAGCTCAAGTGAAATGAAATTCTTATACTCGAAATATACAATTAAACTAATAAAGCTTGTTTTCATTTGAATTCGTTAGCTAATTATGATGATAAGTCGAATTTAAAACCTTGTTTGCCCTCCAAGAAGCCACATTTGACATGACAGTGGAATACTTTATGCTAATATTTAACCCAAATTTGACATCAAACCAATAAAGTTTATTCACCCCAATACATTTCATTTGTGTTGATTTGAAAACGTCATCTGGTAGGGTGTAAAATGTCAAAAAAAAATGAAGAAACAAAAGTTTATTTACTTTGATTATGCCATCCTTTTCTATTAAAAATTCAGAGCTTTCTAGATGACGTTTTCTAATGAACACCCGCTACTAGTAGTTTTTCTAATGAACATCCGCTAGTATAAACGCAACAAAGCATAGAAGCAAGTATGATGGCGTCCCCATGTGCGGATATGGCGTATAATTTATATTATAACCATTGGTTGAAATTGAAGTTTCTTGCTAAGTGTTGCCAAATTTCTGTATTCTCATTATAGTGATATAAGTTGTTGGATAAATAGTGGAAAAAACGACAGTTACTATATCGAAATCTTTGACATTTGCCATAAGATTTTAAAGGTCCGCGTAGAATGAAGCTCATATCAAAAAAGATGGAATGTAGTGTGCACTGCGGCAACACTGTGGATCCGCAATATACGCCATATTGGCACATGTGGACGTACCATTAAACCTAAACGAAGAAGGTGCCAACAGTGTAGAGTATTTTTAATATGACGCTAAAAAGGATATTTCCTCGATCTAGACCACTAGAGTGGTTAAGTTAAGTTAGTGACGTCAAGGGTTAACCTAATGACATCACGGTAAATTTTTATAACGTCAACGTGTCAACGTCACTCCTGACTCCAGTGGGTCTTCCGCTAAAATTTAAGATATTTGTCAATCCACTCTTCGTGAAATCCTGGCATTTCTATGTGTTTTTCGTCAAAAGTGTCCAGATCGTATTGGTTACAAAACCACAATCCCTAGATTCAGCCCTAAATAAGGAATCAAATTGAGGAAAGTGGAGGAATTATTAGGTGTTGCGTTAATAATTCATCAAGCATCACACTCCACAAAAGTTTTTTCATATTTATCTTCTTTCTATTTTCCAGATTCTTTTTATTTACCAAGAGATTCCGAGAAGAAGAAACTCGCACTGACATGGTCGAGAACTTTGCCACTTTTTCTTTTGAATTTATACTCTTTTTCCAAGAAAAGCCGGTACAAAATTGGAAAGGAAAAGCAGAAATGTGCTGTATTTAGCGCGTTCACTACAATTTTGATTTGACTATAAATAAACGAAACATAAACAAACAACTTAACTATATACATGGCAACAGGCAAACCATCCCCGGTGGCAGGTTAACTGGTCTAGTAAAGTTTGACGTCACGGTTTGGACCACGGATCAAGGAAATTCGAATGGTTAACTTTTTTTTGTTAATCTGGTTTGAGTAGTTTGGTCGAGGAAATATCCTTTATAGCTTTTTCGATTTGGGAACTCCAGTGCAAAACTACTGCTAGTTGTACGTTCGATTGGTAACTTTTGTGCAGTTTGATATGTTTTATTGGGAAACCAGTGTAGCGAGTTTTACAGTGAGTGCAACATTTTCGACACGAGCTGTACTAGGTAGTTTTGCCCTGAGTACAATGCGAATTGCGTGTTTTATTGGAACTGCACCGGGGCAAATATTTGATGAAACTGCAATAATTGGCCTGCGGTCGACTCGGTGCAAAACTCGTTTAGCCAATCGAAAACGCAATTAGTTAGACAACCCACATTACAATCATACATAAAGGGCCAATGACATAGGAGTTATGGACAGATATTTCCCTAAAAATGGTCCCGTTTTTTGCCGGAAGTCCGCCATTCTTAAAGTCCCATGACATAATTTCATAGTCGGAGCACATCAATTGGTGAATCACAACTTCAAATGATTTGACGTAAGACGTCACGTGACGTCAATTGAAGGCGTTATCGCCGCCATTTTGAAAGTACCCACTGCTAAAAAGGGAGGCTAAAACTGTAAAACAGTGTGGTCTCTTCAGATGTATTATATACTAGCTCAGTGTAATAGGCATATCTACAACGTTGCCAGCGTTCATAATTAAGCTACGGTTTTTTTCAAACTCAGTTACTTCCAGAATAAGAATGGATATTCACATTTTTGGGCCACTTGGTTTAGCATCAAATGAAAAACGAAAAGAAAGTAATTGTTTTTTTTTGAGACACTATTGTGAGGGAACAACCAACTATTGTAAAAGCTTTATGGCATCAAATTGTAGCCAAATTTTTTCTGTGTTTTTTACGCGATTCAAAATAGTAATTATGCTTCAGAGAAAAATACAGGATGTTAAAAAATGTATGCTTCAACGTCCAAGGACTTACCCATTTGGGGGCGACTCCCTGCTTCTTGGATTCATGTTGGAGGCATCTCGGAGATCAGTGACGGGCCTTCTCTGGGTGTTGTTTTGGTCCACTGGAGACCTATTGTAAACCGCGTCGGATTGCCTATAGCCTGAGTCTGGGGTAGGTTGTTGTCTAGAGCTGAAAAAAAAAATGGGAAAACATTGTCAGAATGCTCAGCAATGTAGTGACTAATAAATTCCAAGTTAAGTTAAAGCAAATTGAAATATAATACAATGTATAATTGTACTCTTTAGTCCTGATCCGCTAATCAACCAAGCAGGAACAATAGCAAATTACAAAAATGTTTAGTTACTCAAAAATTAGCCTTCCGTCACTTACTTATATCCAAATGGACCTTCTGGCGCCACAGACTGAGACAGCTGCGACCCCTTGTTGGCACCGTGGGCGATGCGCTGTCTCTTGTAGGGCATCCCGTCGCCGCCGTCCCTGTAGCCGGGACGCTTCGCCCCGCCAACGCCACTGACGCAGTTCGTGGACGTGATCAGCGGCGGAGAACCGGGGTGGGTACTCGTCGGGGACTGTCCGCTGCCCGAACTGCCGCCGTCGCTGCCTCCCGGTGGAGTGAGATTTTGAGGTTTTTTCCTGCAGAAAAAAAAGAGTATTACTTAAGACCCAGTTGTATGTATTTTAACTGTTCCTGACGTTAACCTGGAGATTTTAACATGTAACAATGTAATATACTTCAAACTCAGAGTTTAAACTTGAGGTCGAATTTAAGCTTAAGACATTTCACTAGAGTACGGGTTTTTCTGTGCGCAGAAATATGCAAATGCAGATGTAGCTGCGTACTGGCCGTAGGGCAGTTTAGAACGAAAAAAACGGATAAAAAAGCTGGCTAGAAACACGTAGCCTTTCTCGCTGGAACCGCCAACCAGAAATGGCGTGAGAAATTCTGATTTATATATTCTTTACTTATTTCGAAAATTATTTTGGGTACCCATACTTGTCTTTGGGCCGTTCTTTCGTATTTTTCACGTATTTCAGCCTTAGGACGGCTGCGTTATGGGGCCGAATTCCTCAAACAGAGGAGTTGAATTTACCTCGGATTCATTAGAAAACGTGATCTAGAAGGCTATATATTTTTGACAGAAAAGGACGACATAATCAAAGTAAATGTAGATTTTTTTCTTGTATATTTTCTTCTGGACACAGCCAACTAGATGACGTTTTGAAATGAACACACGCCATATATAACCCAAGTTTTGTTTCCTTCAATTAAATTTAGGTTTTCTTTGAATTATTACAGAAACAATTTAGTTGTCTACATCCTTGTTTATTTCATATTTCATCGTAGACGTTCTAAATTTTCTGTTAAAAAAATGTGGAGTAGTATCTCAAGTGATTTTATTTAAAAGGTCCAATGGTCCTCGATATTGACCTTTATTTAAAAAAAGGTCGCCACATTCAGAAAATCATTCTTCTAATGTTAGTGAAGGTGAAACTTCCGTTGAGGAGGTATAAAGGCTTGTTCAACGAATGTATATATTGGCTGTGGTTTTGTCGTCTACGATGAAAACAAAAGCGACAAAATGTCAGATCTGCAATCCACAAAATTTGCAGAAAAGATAGGTTTTCCTGTCATCAGACCAATTGCTCGAGACAATATGACATTGTGTGGAACGTGATGAAAATGTCCAAACGTCGAAAACATTTTATTTCATAGTCGTAAGTCTAACAGCATTCGAAGCAGCAAAGAACGAGAATTATTAGAATTCATATTAAACACAAAATAAAGCACTACGAGTTCCTATGTTAGGATTCTCATTTATCAAATATTGTTATTTATTATTTTTATTAGTTAGAGTTAATGTTTATCAATAATTGTGAAAAGAAGCAAGTTCTATAAAAAAAGTGTCAATTAACAAGAATATTCGAAAATGGAACCCTCGGTGCCCAAGAGAAGGTTCCATTGCGACTTCTACCCTATCGCGTAAAGGAGCTACGTCCCAGATTTCAGCGTCCTAGCACTAACCGTTCCCGAGATATCACCATTTAACAATTTTTCCACGGCGGCCATCTTAAATTATTCAACTGACAGCTGAAATTTTCCGAAATATAAACATCAACTTTATAGGCTTACTCTAAAATCAGCTGAAAACTTGGGAAAACTGAAAGTATGACAGATAAAAATTTGTAGGAAGATCAATGGCAAAATGGCCAGTCCTCGAGAACGTTTTAGCAAAGACTGGTCGATTTGAAAATCACGCAGATAGAACTAAAAATGTCCAAGGATATGCCCTTTTGGACAGTACCCCCTCGTTGGGCATGTTGTCTAATTAAGGGGGTCTACGAGGCCAAGAAGGGGACCAATCCAAGAAGAAAATCAAAAAAAACCTTCCCAATTTTGCCGATTTTTCTAAATTTTCCTATTTAACTTGTCCAAATTAGACTTCAAGGTACGCTACTGCTCAGCTTCCCCCCGCACACTTTCGACAAAACTGACCATATTTTTGGGGAGGTCTTGCATTTCTGTTCCTACGCCAACAAATTCCGCCAAATTAATAGTTTAAAAGTTATAAGCGTCCGAATGGAAAAAACTATACTCTGTTCAGCGAGGTTTCAATATGACGTCACATTACTCATCTCATTTCATTAGAAAAATGTCTCAAAAAAAAGTCGTATTATTAGTTCTTATTAATAATAAAACCACCAGCTAATGTCAGTTTGACGCTTAATGTCAAAATGTCGTCAAAA
Source organism: Taphrorychus bicolor (assembly GCA_951812265.1). Lineage (NCBI taxonomy): Eukaryota > Metazoa > Arthropoda > Insecta > Coleoptera > Curculionidae > Taphrorychus > Taphrorychus bicolor. The sequence goes on from OX638299.1 coordinate 31,163,413, forward strand.
TTTAGAAATCCGAGTCCAGCTTTTGTAGAACTAAATATAAAAGCGAAAGATCCGCTTTTAAGGGATCATATAGAAGAAACCACTATCTGAAGAAAAACCGGAGAAAATTTCTAAGATAGTGGAGAAACAAGGAGTTACAATCGACGAAGGGGCGGAAGAAATTCCATCAACATACGTCCCGAAGGAACTATCAATTGTTGAAAAGAAGCCCCTGTTTCTGAACAACCACCTACTGGTCTACAAAAATATCTTCCCGGTGTCACCTAAAGACTAGATCCGCTTCTGTGGAAATGAATAAAACTTTAATCAAAATTAGCGAGGTGTTTGACTGAATCAACTAAAGAAAAAATTTGGAAGAACGGTGCATGCATGCGACACAGATAAAAGCAAAACCGCGGTTAGGTGCCTTAAAAAAATTGCCCACACTTAGTTAGATTATGTTGCATGTCTTATTATCACATATTGCATTAATTAAATTGTAAGAAAAATTTGAAGAATTGAATATACAATCAATGCCTAACAGTTTTTTTATCAAATGAATGAATTCATGCGGACACATATTGAACTATTCCGCAGAAAAGGGTACATTCGAACGAAAAAAGGAAAAATATGTTTGGCGACCAGACGACAAGTGATTCTGCTTATTGGTTTTGCAACGCAAGTTGTGAGCACTACTATGTATCGTAAGCACACAAAAATACTCAGAATATCTTGTGTCGATTTTGCCCATATCTTATGATCTACGAGTACATCCATGGCTGGGTGAATCATAGCAGGTGTCTATGGTAAAGCTTCTACGGATATTTCTTCTGAATTATTACTCGAAATGGGAAAACTTTGAAATGTTTGCACAAAAGACTAAACTGATACCTGCCCGTGTCTACAAACATAACTTGACATTTTGTTCAACTGACATTTTATCAAAGACAGACATGTTTTTTTGTATGACATCACAATTTATGACGTAATATTGAACCCTCGCTGAACAGAATATATTAAATATCTCTACAACCACAACCAAATGTCGGAAGATTTAAAGACTTTTCGGGTGACAGCTCCAGAGAGCGCTCTAAGAGTATTCCCATCCTTTCTTTTCTCAATAAAAAATAAAGATGGGAATACTTTCAAAGCGGTCTAGAGCGGCTACCTAAAAAACGCTGTTAGATACCCCACTCCATGCGTTCGGGTATAAAAATGCACTGTTCCAACAAAAAAAAATTGCACAATCGGTCAGCGCATATGCTCAATCAAAATTGAGGCAATAGAATCATTTTTTGCTTCCCAATATAGCGTCGACAAAAAAATACATTTTTGAAAAAATAATGTACTCACGTACCTTTTAAGAATTTGTTTTTCAGTTTCCGTGTAGAAAGGCCAGTCGTCGTTGACTTCATTCCACATATTCCTATTCAGATGGAAGCAGTTGTCTCTCAGATGCGCGATCTGCTTCAGAACGGTGGTCATGCTGCTTGTCCCACGGAGACCCTCTGAAGGCATTCCCAAAAAAACGCATTTAACTCGTAAGTTAAACGTTCAAAAAGAAAACAAACCTTTATTCAGCCTGTCGTGCAATTCGATCTTTTTGAAAGGCCGCAGGGCCAGCAGATGGATCAACCGTTCTCTGGAATAATTATTAACACGTGTATGAATATAAACCACTTCGCGGGGTTGTTTTCTAAAATAGCTTGAGCGATCTGAAGGTAAAAACGGCAGTTTCTAACCTGAGCGGTCTTCTGGCCACTTCGGGCACAGACGGTTTTCGGTTGTGCTGGACGGTGCTTCGTTGCGAGCTACTCACGTGATTACTGCCTAATCCATTGGAGAGATTGTAGTTGACGGACGAGTGGGCCGACGGCTGCAAATTATCTGAAAATAAGAATATCCTCAGTTAATGAATTCCATCTCCACCTTTACACTAACTTTGAAAACTATCATTACGTACAAGAGGGCAAATTACCATCAGCAGTTATCTTCTCTTAGCTTTTAAAATTTAAGAAACAACATTCTAAAATCTAGACAATCCGTGGGCTTCAGACTTGTTGTATTTCCTGTTAGGTCGAAGGTATTAAAAAAAAACAATAAAATGGCAGGTACTGTTCTTCGACCAAATAAGTTTGAGGGTTTTTGAAGAAAAAAAAATCTCAAGTTTGTACGTTCTCCGAACCACATAGAACGACTAGCATAGTTGTCCAGAGATGAAGAAAACATCGAATAAGAAACTGAAGACACTATTATAACGATCCTGAGTACGTCCTTACTCAAACAGACCTAAAGGATTTGGTTCGTGATTTGAGCTGAGCACAGACCAGGCTCAACTACTTGGTACCAGGCTTCCATAATGGCATCTTTTACATAAAATACTCGAATTTCTATTTTCAAGAAAATTTAAATTCTGCGGTCTTTTTATGGAGTTAGAGATTCGTTTTGCTTTTGTGCGAATATAGATGCACCAGTTCAAGATTTGGGCTTTTGTCATAATCCAAAAGAATGGCATTTGTTTATCGACTCATCAAAAACCACCTCAAAGGCAGTATTACCTACACAATGGTAATCAACGATCTACAATACTCTTTTGACGTACTCACTGAACATAAAAGAAACGTACGCAAGTATGTCTACGATATTACGTTTAGTGCAGTATAATCTTGGTCTGTAGGGGGGGTTCACAAAGTAGTGTTGCTTTCTATGCTTATGGGATAGTAAGGCTACTCAAGAACATTGCAACAAAGAAGAACGTCAAGAGCCAGCCTTACCCTGCGTGAGAAAATAAATGCAAAATTTGATTCACTAATGGATCCGAAGAAACTGGAATCAATAGCTAAGGAAAAAGTTTACAAAAATAAGTGAAGCTAAACATTTAAAGAGATATTTGTCGGTCCATAAATAAATAAACTATTTGAGGATAAGTGCTTTGAAGAAACTATGAATCACTTGAAGTTGGTTGTGTGGACATCATGATATACTTTTGCTGCTTTCTCCAAAAAGAAGACCACTGAAGAAGCGACAAAAATATTGATTTTTAACTTAGTTATCTTGGAGATAAATTGTCATCTATTTTCTCAGGTGTTTTTTCATATTAGTATAGTGTAGAATAAAGAGATTCGTTCAAAATAAGGCTTTATTAGGTCAATTCCCGAAAATATTAAAGTGGGTTGTCTTAAAGGTCGTAAAAACACTTAAAATCGCCATTTATTAGTCAACTGATGGTACTTACTAACTTGACTTCTATTCGATTTGTAAACCTTCATGAAAGACTAAATTCGTCTAATTCCGATAAACAACAGCAAAAAATTTTTTTTTTAAAATTGGTTTTAGGTAGGACTATTCCCTCTTTTATTCTTAATTTCCAATTTTGACCAACTTTACCTCTGCAAATAACTGTAATAAAGTTATAAATGGTGAACTGCAGGAAGGCGGTGTGCGATTGGCGTTATACGAATAAATGTATCAAAAACTAAAATTACCATGGTTATATATCGCCGAGGTCAAGTACCAATCCACCGAACATGAAGGCTGGATTCCATCAAATATCCATACATTTAAGGAGTTAATAAAATACGGTTAGAACCCTCATGCAGTTTTTTTGATAATGTTGCGTGTGGTTATGGTGGGAGGATACAAAATAAAGTCTTACTTTGGGGCGGCTTGGCGGCTGACGGATTCGGATACGAGGTCTGCTTGAGCAGGCTGTCCCGCATGGAAGGCATTGCGGGCCTGGGCTGCTGGGCAGACGGCAGCAGGGGCGCCCTGGATGACGAATTCGGCTGTTTGACCTTCACTTTTCGGCCAATGTCCGTTTGGTTCGGTTTTATTTCGCGGGTGCTGAAAAACAAACAAACACACATTAATAGCCTTAAGAAAGCAATGGATATTCTCCTGGTCGCGTGCGGTAAAGTCTATCTACCGCACGTATTTTTAAATAGAAAGTAGCATTCTACCGCACGTGCATGTGTAATACCACTATCAAAAGTATGGCAAAGAGTAATGAATGGTAGGTAAAATTTACTTCCCGCCCTCTAGGGTGGAAAATAAAAGTGATAGGTAATCTAACATTGCCCATTCAAAAATTATTGTATTTACCCCTTATTTAAGTATTTTATTGTACTCAGGATGACATAATGTAAGCCGAAAAAGTTTCGATATTGAAGCAATTTACTGTTTGGCCAAGAAAACATGTTAAATACAAACATTGTAGATTATCATTATTATTAGTTAAAACTGTAAAATTTTATTGGTACAGAGTGCCAATGTTCTATTTTTTTAATAGACCACCTAGTATTGGCAGACGGTGTACTATATATGCAAACAATGTATAATTTGACATTGAATACAAAACGGCAAAAATATACGGGATAATGTTTAAAAAAATTGATCTAAGTTATGCTGGGTGTTTTAGGTACCCTGCATAAAAGTTTCACGTTGAAAAATCTACATTGTATCCTCTACAACTTTCGTATTTAACTGTTTTTTCTCAGAACTAAAAGAAATATACAGGTTGGTGACTGAAATGTAACTAGTGAAATTTAGGAAGCTTTTATCAAAAAAACAAAGATAGGTATAGAACCTGTTTCACAAAAATGCTTAAACACGTTTACTCAATAAAAGTATGCAAAAATAAACCGGGTGTTCCATTAAAAAAATGACTTAGTATGACTTGAGTTTTTTGGTACACCCTGGGCGTGGTATAAAGGTTTTTGCGTTGAGGAAAACAAAACTGTTGCTCAATTTTTTTGTTATTGTTACGGTAGGCAGCGACGCCGCGAAGGAGGCGGGGCAAGGCATGTGGTTGGTGGACCTTCGCGACCAATCCGCGCTGCGTCATGGGTGACACGAGTGATTTATTGCTCTGTGTCACACGAGTGATTTATTGCTCTATTTATCAAGAAGGCAGTTGTTTACAACCTTTTTTTTATGTGAGAATATTCAAGAATTCTTATCAAGAACGTTCTAGGTTTTTCTGTATTTTTAAGAGTTTGTATTAAAGGGAAATAGCGCGCGCGGTTAGGAGTAGCCTTATTTTAATCGGGCTATAAGTAAGCTAAAGTTCCAAGCGATAATAGAAGGCTATAAAGTGTTAAGTAGCGAGTTATTTAGTAGTCGAATTGTACCTGTGTGTATTTGTGGAGTAAATAAATAGTGTTTTCGTGTTAAACCGTTACACTGGAATTAGTGAACCCTGAGTTCGCAACATTATTTATATCAGTTCTAACCTGTCTCTAACTATTTAGATGTTAATAAGGCCGAACTTTAAAACTAAGACCTTTTGGACCAGCGAGCTGTGACCTAAACTAAAATATAAGTGTTAGCCATAGAGAGGGCAACATTAGAGAATAGAAACGTCGAGTGTTTCGAAAAAAAAAGGTTTTTACAACATCAAAGCATTTGAGTTCAGAAATTTGAAAAGGGGACATAATATTAGAAGAGAATTCCTGGAACCACTTTCTAAATACCAAAAGAAAATCAAAAATATGTACTAACTGCTCCGTCCTCACTTACTGTCTCTTCCCGAACCAACCCAACAAAGTAATGTTAAATGGCAACCTCCTACTTGAGATAGCTCACCTTAAAGCTTTCAAAATATGGTTTTGATGATGTTCTACAAAGCTACATTTCAACAAGAAATTTTCTAAAGAACGTATTGAAGTTGAATAAGTTTTATTCTTACAAAATGCAAATTATTCATGACCTTGTCAATGAAACTCTGATATAAGTTGAGTAATTATTAGATTATTGAATTTTGTGTAATTATGATTGATTTCTGAGTTATTGCAGAACCTCGATTAGTTAAAAATATTTGCTTCGCTTGCTAGTGTACGTTTTATCTATGTGGATGCGTTAATAAGTCAAAATGCCGTCGCTCGAGTGATGAGAACCAACAGGAATTTAGAAATCATACGTAGTAGCCTCAGAAAATTAATGTTTGGGCTGGTACTTATATTGGAAGATCCTATTATCGGCCCTTTATTTATATGGAAAAATATAAATAACGAAATGTATGCTGACAAGTCTATCGGCCTCTGATAGTTTGCGAATTAGAGAACAAGGTTGTTTTTAAATTAGAGCACACGATCGATTTTAATAGACGAAGATTTATTACGTTTACAATAAGATGGCGCATTTCCGCTTTATGCAGTTCCAATTACGCTAACTACTACTTCCCCCAATCAGTAGATTAGAAGAGAAGATTCAACTTAATGACCACCCAGATCGCCGGACCTAACTCAAGTCGATTTTTTTTCTCTGGGGTTCACCAGATTTCCATGAGCTATTTCCAGAAAAACATTTGGAAAAGTACTTCACAAGATAGACCCTTGTCTCCAAGACAATGAAAATCTTCTTCAGCATTTATTGAGTTAATAATGAATCAATTAAATGATAAAAAAATATTACATTTTAATTTTGATTTTACATAAATACCGAAAAATGCTAGATTAAAGGTAGCGTTGTAGGGTGTCATTGAAAAGCAATTTGAGATCATTACGAAGTAAGGGGTTACCATTTAATATTACTTACTTGGTGTGATTGAGGATGAGGGCGGTAAGTGAGGACGAATTAGTTCATACTTTATTTTTATTCCCCCTCGATATTATAGAAAGCAATTCGATACATTTTTCATATGTTTTCTTGTGTCTCAGATGTGCCAATTTTACCTAAGTTTTCAAATTGACACTTACTGTATATTTATCTAACATGGAAAAAAAATGTACCATTTGTTTTTGTACTTGTCTTCGACTTCAGTCATTCGGTTCCTAGTGGCCTCATATACATCCTCGTTGGCGTGGACCCTGATTTTATACCGGATGGAGCCAAGGCACTCCAAAGGACCTCGGGGAGAGTTCGCCTGGATGCACTCGAAGCTACCAGCGGGCCCCTCCATGTCCGCGGTCGTGGACATGGCGAAACTGAACGACGTGTGTCCAGAGTCATGGTGTTGTGTTGGAAAAACCAGTTCCTAAAAGACGAAAACACTTTATAATCTGGCAAAGTAAAATGTTATCAAGTTTATTCCAGTGTGGATGCATAATAACTATTATTTCCTTTTCACGTGGCTTATTTACATCTGTGACGTGTGACGAGCGAAATTTATTTTTAGTAGCGGTCTCGAACAAAATCGCTACGGCAAACTCCCAAAGGGACTAAAAAAGTACGAATTTAGATGTGTATTGTGTTTCCCCAAAGCAACGTAAGAATAATATGACGTTTCAATTAGCTTTGAAACCCAGAAGACAGCTGCGTCTAATCGAATAAGTACCACTTGGAAAAAATTCAAAATTTCCGGGTATGTGCCTCGGCTTAATTGCAAAACTAATTGATTTCCAACTGGTCCGAGGAAAAGAAAAAATCGCGCAGACATTCGTTCGTGCCCGGCTAAAAACAATAAAATCGTGCCTTACCGATATTGCTCGATACTCTATACACCAATCCGATAAAATTTCTACATTTAGTGAAAGTTCAAAGTAGCCAGTCGTAAAGTGAATTAACATTATTATTCCGAAAGAATGGATTTTTCTAATGATGTTAACGACGTAACGTTATTAGTTTATAATTATTGTGTATGGCCGCTAATGGCTTATTCGATAGGAATTTTCGAGAGAGATAGATAGAGAAATTCAGTGTCATAAGGAATTTGCAGATGCAGAAAATGACTTGGGAAATAATGTGGTGATAAAAAATGGCAACTTGTTTTTAAACATTCTTTTTTTCTCGTTTTAGTCAACTTATGTACATATAAATAAATTATTTAAGAGAGAGATTTTTTTTTATGAATTTGGCGCTGAGGATAGCCTCAAGGCCGAAATCGCTCCGGATACATCTTTTCTTCCTCAATCACATTATTTTCACTGCCCACACCGCGGATTTTGTTAGCACTAATTGCTGTTCATAAGCCCAATATTGTGCCAACAATACCTCGTGAGGTTTAAGCTCAATAGTGTGTTTGTGACATATGGCAGCATTGGCAGCGAGGCCTGGCATTTTATTAAAAGTTTTTCTTCATAATTTGGTGGATGCGCCAATGCCTTGATTGTCTGGGGCTGAACCCATTCAAAAGTTCTCCGGTATCTGGTATTTAGCACTAGGTGTCAATCTCTTAATGAATTGTAATATCGAAGGTACCAAGACAAAACCATGGGCAACAAGTATTTGAGAAAATACTGAATTATATTACTTATTAGAAAAAGAATTAAGGGAAAATAACCATCTTGTTCTTGGTCGTAGTCATAATCGTAAAAGTTATTTGTCCTTAATAACGCATATAACAAGCGTTGCAATGGATATTTGGTTTACATGTGTTTATTATGGGCAAAATATGAACTATATGATTACGACTAAAAAGTGGTATTCCATGCATCCGTCAGACCAATGAAAAACATACTAAAAATGGTTTTGAGACATTTTCAACCAATCACAATTTTGCATTTAGTCCAATTTGGAGGCACCTAACGTTTGTCTGGGAATGACGGATGCTTGAGATTCCAGCATAAGAAGTTGGATAACTCCAGCTTTCTTTGATTGTTGTGGATCTGAATTTTTGCAATTTTTGACAGGCTTAGACCCTAAGGCCTAGACCCTAAGAGCCTAAATTCAACTTTTGTTCTCAAGTCCTTCATGCGTGTTTGTGCTTTCCTCGAAGGTAGCGGACCGTTTAGAAGAACTTAATCCCAACTTCCTGATATTGCACAGTTGACTATTACAAGAATCACGCTCGTATATACGTATGTGGTTTTTGAAATGCAAGCCTATCCTGACATGACACAATTAATTATTCTTTTACGCTATAATAATCGATGTCAATGGAGGTCCGCCACGGCTACTTTCACATTTTACGTATAATTTCTAAGGCATCGAGCCATACGGAAGTGCCGTGGACCGTAGATGCAAATAATAATTCATATCAGGTGATAATCTATCTTAATTATCAACTGTTGGGCGAGGGATGTGTAATTCCTATTGAATTTCTACTGTCGAATTTTTTTTCGGGTGAATGGTGAAAGGTAAAGTTTTAGGCAACAAGCCTTTAAGTAACAGACACCTTCTTAGTCTAAAGAAAAAGGAAAGAACTATATAAATGAGGAATTCTTGACGAAACTCCATTGTTGCTGTTTGCAAAACGTCGATCTATCTGAATCATCCCTAGTGAACCAAAGCGTGGAACGTTGGCACGATCGCTTGCACCAGACGCCCGTCGTTGCTAATGGTACCAGGAACCAGCCAAGCCTGCGAATCGGTGTCAAGTACGTTAAATTATTATAGTTCTTTTGTTGGACTGCCACAGCGGATGACGTTTTCTCGTCAAAAAGTAGTATGCGTGTGTCGCAAAAGCTGATTGGAAGAAATTTTGGAATTTTGCCCCTCGAAGGTGCAAGCCTCAGCAGGAGAGAAGAATTTTATACTTGAATCTATGAATATTTCACGCTTGAAAATTGTTAAAATGCTACGGAATAGTACAAAATTAGCGTTGTTCCAATTGTTTTCTATAGCAAGATCATTAGCACTCGGGCGTAATCTTATCTGTTCTTTGGGTTGATAAACCTAGGAACTGCTCGTCGTTGAGACACAGTAGAAAGAATTGAAAAATCACGTTTTATTATTATCTTAGCAATTTTCAAAACAGTACACTTGGAAGGAAAACAATAAATTTAATCGATTTTAACGCGGATTTCATATTATGTATGATGAAAGGTCGTTTCTTTCACTTTCAGATTCCATTGGTGGCATTGCAAACACGAAACGTACAGAACTACAAGGTGCGAACGAAAAATGTCATACGGCTAGATCAGTTATTTGAGATATGGCGGAACCTTTTATCTGTCCAATAGAGCATGGCCCGAAGGTTTTTGATAGGAGTGATCTGCCAGTCAGTCAATATTGCTTCATACTAATGAACAGCCAAGATTCATATAAATGAATTCGTACATAATAATAAAAAAGGATGCTAAATTCACTCGTTTATTAGTCGTATTCAGTTTGTCATGTTCATACGAGACTAAACTCGTCTCATTGCGATCAAAAACTGCAAAAAATTTATTCTTAAATTTTTTGGAAAATTACCGAAGGGGAATGGAGGGAAAGAGGATTACCAAATATGTTCGACCATATGATACAGTTAATAAAAATTGCTTACAGAGCAAGTTAGTAAATTAGAAGCGTGTTAAAAGAGTGAGATTATTAATCTTCCATTAATAGACGTTACAGTTAGTTGCAACATTTATCCGCAAGTCGTATATTATAACTTTTCAAACGTCCATAGTTATTTTCGTTTCGTACCGGTTCTGGTTCTGATTGACATAAAAATGACAGACCAGCTGATTTTCAACCAATCAGCATTGGTCATAATCAGCTGGTCTGTCATTTTTATGTCAACCAGAACCAGAACCGTTGTGAAACGAAAATGACTCATATGTAAATTTTTCCTGAGGCTTAACTCAGACATTGAACCCTGATGACAATGACATAAGTCACTTTCGATTCACATCGATTCTGGTGACGTTTGGTTCTCGTTTACATAAAAATCATCCGGTTTCAAAAAACCTAGTTGGTTGAAAACTCAGCTGATCTGCCATTTTTATGGCGAACAGAACCAACCACCCAACAAACTTTTTTGACTAAAATCACTTGATATGGTATTGGCTCTGGTTAAAATTACCTATTTTTATTTGCCGATTTACCAATGTGGGGAATAAAAAACAAGTAATTTATAAGAAAAATAGACGTTAACAGAGGGCAAAACTTCCTGCAAGTCGAATTTACCTCGTGGTATTATTTACTTCAAGTAGGTTGTAATTTGTTTATTGTTACCTATTCTTGGTAAAGTTAAATATTCCTTTACCTTCTGTCAACCAAATTTAAATCTGTCGAAAAATGGCGGATTTTGAATACCCACAAAATGGTTTTAGTTCGGTAAAAATTTACCAAGCCATCTTTATTTGACGGCAGAACCGTCTTGTGGCAACAAAAAAAGATTTAGATTATTTTTTTTAATTAAGGCCATTTGTACCAACTTGTTGGAAATAGTGGCAATTTGATAACAAGTCAATCGTGTTACACATTTTAATTTACTGATTATTGAGAAAGCCCAACCGAAGATCAATTAATGTTGCCAACCATACGAATTTCAAAAAAAAAAACGCTGCACCTCCTTATGCAACAATATATTTCATTTGCTCGTAACTCAAAAATATTATACCGGGTGTCCAGCAGAATCCTGCACATAGGAGATTAACATGGGAAATCGGTTTTTATTTTTTGCGCCTGTACGGTTGATTTAATTGAAAAACTTTTAAGAGTAAAATTGTAGAGCGTATGGTCAGCTATCATCCTGTAATTTTTTCAATACCTTAGTTTTGGCTGTTCTTTTTTGGAAAAACGCCTCAAAAAGTGCAAAAATTTTAATTTGACGCGTCACCCCCGCCATGCATGTGCAGTGTCGCCAACATATTTTCACTGCATAATCACGTTAATTACCACATGATAGTCCCTCAAAATAAATAAGAAAGGAAAATCGGCTCTGACTCTGACATAAGAAATTAATATGTTGGCGACCATGCACATGCATGGCGGGGCTGACGCGCCAAATTAAAATTCTTGCACTTTTCGAGGCGCTTTTCCAAAAAACAGCCAAAACTGAAGTATTGAAAAAATTACAGGATGATAGCTGACCATAAGCTCTGCAACTTTATTCTTAAAAGTTTTTCAATCAAATCAACCGTACAAGCGCAAAAAAATAAAAACCGATTTTCCATTTTAATCTCTCATGTCCAGGGTTCTGCTGGACACCCGGTATAGCTCAAGGCTATATAATTTCGTCGAGCTGAGTAAAGTCGCGTACGGCATTATCAAAGGTTTGATAAAGTCCACAAATGTATTTACTGAATAAAAATTTTGGTCTTTCAGTGATTTGACATGACGTTTTCAACTGTGCTACCTTAATTGCTCAGTGTAAAGGTAACATTGATAACACGTAGTCCAAGAATTTTATTTAGTACTATCGGCTACAACATTAAAAAAAACTTTAGTAATAGTGTATTTCGTACTGGATTTGCAGCAATCAAGTCCATAACTGATGCCTATTATCGTTAGTTTTGGTCAGGCTGACTAAAGTCACGTAGGCTATTTTTCAAAGATTTGATACCCATGTAACGTCTTCTAGACATCACTTAGTCCCAAAGACGTTACTTAGGCGGTCAGCTGGACGTCTTAGAGACGTAAGTAAGACACATCCAGAAAACGTCGCATTGAAAACGTCGCGGAGCGTTATATAAACACGAAATCTAGACTTTAGAGATTTTTTTTTTAATGTTTTAGACAAATTAGAAGATTTGAATCAGTTTTACAATCTAATATGTTTTCCGAGTTTTGAAGCCGTGGTCCAATGGAATTTCTTCCTTACGTTTCGTCTACAGCTGAGGCAGACATTATCAAAGGCGATGAGGCAATGGACGAGGTGATTTCCCGTGCTTATCGACGTTGACTGATTCGATTGTGGTGAGCCCCGTGGTATTTATTCCACCGCCGGCGCCGTCGCGCTGCATTGGACTGCACTTGAAGAATGTCGCAGAACTCGCTTCCCGTCTGCATTTAGAAACGTAATTTCCTCCTGGAATAAATACCACGGAGTTCACCACAGTCGAATCAGTCAACGTCGAAGAGCACGGGAGATCACTTCGCCCATTACCTCATTGTCTTTGATAATGTTTGCTGCACCTGTAGACCAAATGTCAGGAAGAAATTCCATTGGACTACGGCTTCAAAGTCCGGAAAATGATTGTATTTTGACCTACCGTGAAAGCCTTCACAGTCTTATGAATCAGTTTTGGCTGATTTGGTCCTAAAACTGATTTTTTCTAAAAACATTAAAATTTACATCAGTGTGTTGTGACAATGTTTAGGCCCTAATTCTAACCTCAACTTTTCAAATAGCTCCACATTTGCATTATCTGTTGTTCGAGAAATTTCTGGACGATTTTTGACCTAATACCAACTTGAATTTTTCCACAAACTCCAAAATTTAATTTTTAGCTGCTCTGAATAATTTTTAACTTATTTTGATCCTAATCCTGGCCTCGATTTTTAAGAAAACTTCTATTTGCATTTTTAGAGGCTTTGAGTAGTTTGTTTTTCGATTTTGACCGCAATCTTAAAATGATTTCTCCAAACAATCCAAATTTCTAATTTTACATGCTTTAAGTAATTTTCCACCGATTTTAATCCTAGCCTGACTTTTATCAAAAAATTACCAAATTTGCATCTTGCAAGGATTTTAAGTAAAATTTGACTTATTTTGGTCCAAAAATGTAATTTTACTATATACTTGAATTCGTTTTTTTTTAACCTTTCGCTTTCGCTGTCTACATTTGCTCAGATCTCGACTCTAGTTTATTGTTAAACCCATTTTTAAACTAATTCCGAAGTATTCAGAAAATCTTTGTTGTTGCTCATTAAGGCTTTGGTGTCACCAATCATTCATTTATCAGTAATTTTTCCCCTAGTTGGCATATAAAAAATATATAAAAAGGAAGCTTAATTGTTTGAAATTGTCGGGCTGACAAAAGTCGCGTACGTCATTTTTATAGATTTTAAATAATAAATGTGAGACATTGCACGATTTGGTTTTGGCGAAAAAAAACATAAAAAGATAAAAAATTGCATTTTTTAAGTAGTAGAACCGTATACAGGGTGTCCCCAGAGTGTGGCCAAAAATCTTGGTAATCGGTAAACTTTCATCTTTAGTTTCTTGCATCTGATAATAAGCAAGATTTTTCACTTTCACACCCTACTACCATTTACAAGGGAGCACCCTGTATGTATTTTGGGCAAATAAAGATTTTTGATGTTGAAAGTGTGTTCTCAGAAATTCTGCCTTACAGCCTTAGGCTTATTCGGAAATCTGATGTAGATATGCCTGGCAACACGGACTATTCCTCGATTGGAATTTCTCAATGATGCGTTAACTAAAATGGGTGTTTCTATAAGCAAAAATTCCGTATTCTACTAGAGTATTTCCACTCATAAGGAACTAAAATTATCTCAATCCGATCAAAAACGGCAATAAAAATATACAAGATTTTTTTTCTAATGACCAAGAATAATATTACCTCTTTTGTCTTATTTTTCAAAGCATTACTTATTTTTTTTTTATTTTTTACTTTCACCGTCTATAACTTTGAAGCCAATGCCATTCAAAGATTCAAAACTGACTCGCAACAAACGAAGAACTCGAAGAACCTACCGAAGTGAATCCAACGCTTTTTTAAGTCCTTGTTATTAGATTATTAGTTTTGTATCATGCGTTCATTTAAAGAAAAACTCAAGCAGGTTTTCAGCAGAATCCAAACCAAGCAGGTCATGAAATTAGAACAGTAGTAACTTATCTCAAACAAGAGCTTTAATTCCATGGCTTGCTGCGAGTTTTTTTTTATGAACACACGTTATTTTGTAGACGGACACCTTTGTTGGTCTAAACAATTTAAAAATAAGCATTTTTTGACAATTTTGAAAAACTGTGGAATCTGACTCTTGGAATTTGAAAATTCGCTTCTTTAGATTTTTCTTAAAAATAGTAATTTTACCCGAGATCAGTTTGTTTAAGTTAAAAAAAAACTAACTGCGGTCACTGCGGATAAATGAGACAATGACGGTATAAACTTTCATAAAAAGTTGTTGATATAGGTCGTATGCGTTTTTTAAAACATGTTCAATGCTTCAAACTTCTTTTCAATACTAAGAGGAGGGTTCTCGGCACATTTGAATTCATTGCACAAGACTTGTCTGCTGTTTTATTTAGATTCGACGAAACCTTCGAAAATCGTCCCTATGACAAAGGGCAACGCCGGATCAACTCGTCAACTCTGCGCCCGGTCCTCGGATACAATCCAGTCGATTTGCACCCCGACGCGAAGTTAATTTGGACTTTTTGTTCGTTTGCACCAGAAATGTCAATGATCTCGTATATGGAACATAGACCCGTACTCAAAAATAAAAAAAAAAGAAAAAGAATTTTATTTTGTATCTTGTTCTTAAGAGATTCCGTTTCTTTTGATCAAGCAATCTAAGAGTCTCTGATTGTAAACTGTTGAATGAAAACCTGAACTAACTTGCAAAATCGATATTTGCAACATTCCTAACGAAATTCCTATAATTACCATTACGTGTCGGTCGACTGCAAATGGCATTTCTGACGGAAATTTGTCCCGCTTGATTTCAGATCACCTCAGAGCGATCGGTTCTAAACCGGGGCCATTTCGCTTTTGTTACGTCGTCTTGTAAAAAAAAAAATTGTTGGACCATCAGTGGTAATAATTGGTCTGCTATGGGCAATAAAAAGTTTAGGATTGTGTACCGGGTCAGCTTATGTTTTGTTTTGGTGTCTTTATGACATGAACGCAACAGAGAACGACGAGAAGCGCCGGCGTCTATCGGACGCCCATCGACGTCGCCTCGCTCATTTGTTTCCTTGAGGGTTTCTCTCGCACAACCTCGGAGGGACAAAATAAATCTATTACGTATTTATGCGGGGCACAGAATTGCAATTTACTTATACCGGATGACACAAGAATACCCAACATTGGAAATCAAAAAAACGTTTGGATGTGATATTACAAAGTTTGAATCTTTGAATGTCCACCACCCAAGTGGCCCAATCGTCATCAATCCCCTTCAGCCGTTTAGAGCAGAGACTTTGATAATGCTCACGGCAGTTGTGGATAAAACGTCAAGAATTAAACTAAAAGCTTTAGAAAAAAAATAACAATTTTTTTTAATATCAAAAAGGTTTTTTAGAAAGTGCCAAAAGCTCTATATCTTAAACCTGACGCTTACTTCTACCTATCAAGTTGGTACTTACGCCATTTTCATTTCCTATGAACCGTATTCGTGGACTCTGGGTATTGCATTTGCTCTGAAAACAAAAACAATTACGTTAATGTTAATACCATTCGTTTCTAAACAGTAAACAGACAAAAAAAGAGTATCAAATGTGGGTAATCAAATTCATATAATGTATGTATTATTATAAACACTATTCGGTCACATACACACACATACAAGATCGTTAAAATTCCCAAGTATGCATAACAAAACAGATGAAATAGTCGGGTTTTAAGTAACAAGTTTGATTTCGCAATTCGTCTGTCTGGTGCTGTTGGAATATCAAACTCTTACAAAGGTTAAAATATTGTACAATGACGGGGTTTTTTATATGTGTACTTTCACTGCACTGCCTAAAAACTACAATCGCCAGGCGTGATATAATAATTTAATGGTAATAACAATTACCGCGAAATGTGTAATGATATCGAGAAGTTTTTGAGAGAGAAAGAGAAGTCTTCACAGAAACCGCGAGATTACCTAATTAACGTCTAATTTATGCATAAAACGAAACCGTATTAATGTGTTTCAAGGTATGTGGGGAAAGGTACCTACTACATAGTAACAAATATGTATATTTAGGGCATATTATGAATAATCACAGCAGCTTGAGAGGGGAGACCATCATCAACAGCACTATACTCCATGCATGACGTAATAGTACCAGTACCTTGTATAAGGCCAGAAAATTTGCCTGGTTCTCAGCACGTCGATACTACCAATCGCAAAATTAGATAAACCGGAAGTATGCTTTTGGCGACCTTTAAGATTAAACTCCGAGATTAGATCAATCATACAAACTTCCTATTTAATTTATAAACATATTGTTACGTCAGGTCGTACCAATAGAGGACGTTTTTTTTGTCGTAACTGTACTATGCACGTTCCCTTGAGAAAATTACTCTGCTGAAAACCTATGAGAGAGAAAACGTTGGTTTAGATCCGATCGTCTCTGCTTGTAGTTTATTTTGTAGCATTCTCGATACGACCTTGGTACACTTTTTTCTTTTACTGTACTTACTGAATAAATGTCAAGGAAAAGCCCAGTAGTTTGCGGCTACTGACATTTCGCTGAATAGATACAGGTGACCAAAATGTTAGTGCTAGACACCTACTACACTACCAAGCATTTTTTTTTGTTCAACTAATTCAGATCTGAGTATTGATCGAATGGATGTATCTATGTAATTACTATTCAGAAATTTAGTCATCGGATCGTACTTGGTGAGTAGGCAGTACTTAAGTGGTGTATTATTTAATAAATTTAAACTCGTGGTTTCACTTTATATATCGGAAAGTGGTAGAGAGATGTTTGTTCTTATTCATAGATAACTGATGACTTTCACGTTTCAAACTATCTCAAAAGGAAAATCTTAGATGGGCGTAAGGTAAACAAAGCAATTAGAAGCGACAGAAAATTACAAAAATAACATGAATGTTTACTAAAAATTTGCATGGAATGCAAAGGATCTTGAAAAAATGGCGAACGTTATAGAGTCTAAGGGTGACTTTTACAACTATCAGTAAAACTTCAGTTTGAAGTTAAAACACCAGTAATGACGTAGATTGCATTGTTACCTGACAAATAAACAATGCAATCTATGTCATATCTGGTGTTTTAGCTTCAAACTGAAGTTTTACTGATAGTTGTAAAAGCCGCCCTAAAACGTCATAAAGTTTCGGTTCCTATTTATACGTAAAAAAAAATTATTTTTTTTTAAGAAATTTTAAGTCATTACTAACCAGTTTGGAGTGTATTTAAAAACTTATTACTATTGAGTTTTCAATTCTGCAACATTGCACCAAATTGTGAGTTTATTAAAACAACAGAGATGGAAGTATTGGCAGTAGTTCCTGATCAGGTCAAGAGAGGTTCTAATAATGACCAACATGTCATAACTGCCAAAATTTAGTTTTTTTTTTTTAAATGGTTTAGATATGTAAAAATGTGTTTGATTCACATTCTTTCATCTGAAACCATCGCCGTTTTTTATCTTCGCCCTGTAGGTAGAGTATACTGTATACATTCATATCTCAATAGTGGTGTTAAAAGAAAAAAAACAATGAATACAGGTTGTAAAGGATAACATAGGGGTGTTTATTTGAAACCGTCATCTAATTGGCAGTAAAATGTAAAAAGAAAATAAATAAAGAACAATTTGATTGTCATCCTTTTCTGTCAAAAAATCATAGTTTTCTAGATGACGTTTTCTAATGAACACCCCCCATAACTGCAGTATCGTTTTTTTTTGCTGCGGTCCTTGCTGGTGTTCAACGCTTTCTATTCAACGTATTCGACGGTCTCTCAAAATAGTGAAAAAAGCTGATAAAGTCCAAAACTAGCTGGAATGTCGACACGTCAGAAAACTAGTTTGTTTCATATTGGTGCCTATACAGGGTGTACCATAACAATAGGAACACAGAGCGGGTGGTGATATATGTAAAAATAAGATATTTGGCATCAACTTAGCTGTACCAACTAGTGAGCGTTCATTTGAAAACGTCATCTCGTTGGCTGTGACATGTCAAAAGAAAAAAGTTCATTTACTTTGATTATGGCATCTTTTTCTGTAAAAATTTTATAGCCTGCTAGATGATGTTTTCTAATGAACACAGGGTATTGCTAGTTAAGAAAATACAGGGAGAGCGAGATTTCTTTTTTCAAAAATTAGAAATTTTTAGAAGAAATAATAAATTACAGGAAAAAATACCGGAAAGTTTCCGTTGATTTCGTAACATATTTCCCAAAATTTTCGAAGTTTAAAAACTGTACTAAACTTTCCATGTACTAACTTTTACTTTTCGATTTTGGAAAGTTTCCAAGGCAAATTTTTGCCGCCTTCCACAAGCTAATCTATAATTTAAGTTTCGCGTATCGGACTATAAATATACATCGCAAAGTCCAGTTTTGGATTGTTAAAATGAACTCTATAATAGGGTTGGGCAAAAATATATATTTTAAAATACGGAAAACTACCGAAAAGTTTCAAGAAAGTTTCCGGTATCTTTCCTAACCTGAAATAATGTTCCTAAATATTCGGAAACTTTTTGAAGTTTATACGAAATTTCTTTTGAGCGAATCTTTCAGGAAAGTTTCCAATGCAGAATGATTCCGCCTTACCCAATGCTATTCTATAATACAGGTTTTGCATATTGAAATGTACATCTCAAAGCCCAGATTACAGTTTATGACAAGTTACAAATTATGACAATTGACAATGAAGAGGTTTGATTAGACATTAGACTTACCGTTGATATATTTTCGAAAAATTCGAAAACTTCGAAAAGTTTTCGAAAACTATCTGAAACTTCTTTTGTTTTGGAAAAAATTGGAATGTTTTCGCCTTGCCCTATACTCTGCTCTATAATTGAAGTTTCGCATATCTGACTTTACCAAAAAGTTTCCGGAAACTTTCCAATAATTTTCGTCGAAAAACGGACAGATTTATACATTTTTAAGACGATTTTCCTTAGTTTAAGTCTTCAAAATTGTTTGTTTTGGAAAATTAAAGTGTCAAAAGAAACCAAAATCGAGGACGTAGTAGAAACCAGAAGAGCCGAGATTGGTTAATAGCGGGCACTTCGGGTGTTTCCAGACAATCGAGCAAAATTGAGAAAAAAAAGTGCACCTTTTGTCTCGAAATTCATTTTAGTCCCGAGTTCCCAGCAAAAGTGTCGAACAATAAATCCTCTGGGATAGAAAACAGTTCGCTAGACTATATTATGGGTTCGATTTAAAAAGACCTCAAAATAAAAAAAACTATTTTTTAAGTTTAAAAATTGATCAGAATGTGGAATTCAAAGCTAGGTCCTTGATTTTTGTCCGGATCGAAAACCCGTACGTCCACTAATTATGTGGTGTAATTATTCAGAATTTTTTAAATGTTATAAGGTGAAATGTAAGAAAAGTACCCTGAAGGTATAGAATTAAAAGCAAGGACTTTTTGAAAAAAAAACCCTTTTGCCAACCAAAGCCATCAAATGTCATAACTGCAACAAGGTTGTATTTGTTGCAACAAATGCATTTTGCAGTGCTTTTTCTTTAACCCTGTATATCCTATAAGAAAACTTTATTAAAGAACAACTTCTCACCATGAGATTAGAAGAAACGACCTTTCAAAATCTCTATTTTTTTCAATCACATAGTAACAAATGTCGATTAGCTGCTTTCGGGGTCAGGGGTCACTGATTGATTGTAAAACAAAATCGTCATCGAAAAACTAATTTCGTCAATTAATACCATTAAAAGCCAAAACATCCGTTTGTTTTTGTTTGTACATATAGAGTGTGTACACCTATTATTGTGTTAAATATCTTAGAGAATACAGGGTGTTTCAGAAAGGTGCTGACAAACTTTAGAAGGTTATAGAGGACGCCAAATCATCCAACTTTTGATTATAAACCCCTATCCGCAAAAGCACCATTTTCGAGATACAGAGTAACATAGAAATATTTTTTATGATCTTTTTGGTTATAATGCAGGAACTAATTGAGAAAAAAACTGAATTTTGTACACTTTTTACCACTAATTGGTACTTATTTTATGAGTGTTAGAGCTTGCTTTTTCATGTACCAGTGGCGTAGATTTTGGGGTTGCCGGGAATTGTTTTGCTTCTAACGTCTACGCCACAAGAAAAAATTGAAATTTAGAGCACATTCTGAAAAGCCAATATTTTCTTCTCAAAAAAAAGATACTTTTAGTGAGAGCGCTAATGTGCACCATTTTGGGTTAAATGGTATTTCATGATGAAATGGGTGAAACAACAGAAATTATTTTCTATTATTTCGCGTAAAAAATTGTTAGTATAAATTGTTTTTAACTGCATGATTGTCATGGCCCTTTTAATTGAAAACGTCATTAACAATTTAATTTAATAAATATTCTTTAACATGTCTCAAAAAAAGGTGTGTTGTGACTTGACGTTTTCTATAATCTTCTAAAGTTTGTCAGCACTTTTCTGAAACACCCTGTATACGCATACTATTAGCAACAATAGCATTAACTATTACACGTATTTTAAAGCTAATAGGTGGTAGGAAAAATAATTAGTTAACCAAACATGCTACAATTAAAAAAATTACAAAATAAAAATAAGATATTACAGAAAATCCCCACTGAAAGACGGAAAATTCCCATAGAAGTTTATAGGAAAAATTATTAATCATCGGTAATTCCTGCCTGAAATTAAAAGAATTTTTCACTGACTGGAATTTTTCTATCCTTATTTCTCACTACAATTGACAAAGAGAATAAAAATAGACTTTAGTTAGGTGAGGGAAAAGTGCCATAATGCATTTAGTAATACCCAAATAATAAAGACAACAACGCCGCAACACAAGGATATTCTGTGCCTTCGCAAAGCAGGATGACTCGCTTTTCTTTACATAGTCAGAATTACCTTATTAAGCCCCATAAATAACAAATGTTTATAGAGGGTAGGTAAAAGATGTAAGTTACCGTTCCAGGTTCACAGTCATAAACTGCAGCTTACAGTGGCTTTAGCTGTATCCTCCAAGGCAGGGGTTCGCTGATGAGAGGGTAGTATCTTCCTTTGGGTCGCCATTTTAATCTTTTCAATACTTAATCTGCATAAATCACAAAGAACCCTTCGCAAAATTTTAAGGTCAACATTAGCTTATCTTTATTGGAAAGATGGTGGAAATTTGGTTTATTATAGGTAAAAAGGTTCAAGTTCGGATTGACCATTCAAGTTTTAAATTTACAGTGGGGTCATAAACTTTAAGGTTGTCTTGCCGGAATCCTTAATCCATGAATAGTCTTTGCCAGGATTAGATATCTCTCTTGAAGTAGTATATGTAAATAAAAATTACAGAAATTGTCATATTTTCTGATAAATATTATGATTTTTTTTACAGAAAAGGATGACATAATTAAAGTAAATGGACTTCCTCCATTATTTTCTTTTGACGTTCACAGCCAACTAGATGACGTTTTCAAATCAACACCGTCTATGTACAGATGTGTGTCCTAGAATAGGTAAAACGACTCTTGTAAAAAGAAAAAAATTGGCAAATTTTTTACATGTTTGGGTTTAGCAGTGGCAATAGCTAAACCAAGGATCCACTTCTGGAATAATTTAAGTTTAAAAAATCAAGGAAGTGTTGGGAATTGACACAAAACCTCATTTTTCATCAAGTTTTCTTCCTACGAAAGAAAACCTTCTCTGCCAAAGAGAGTGTTAAGAACGTTTCTTAGAATCAAAAACGGCCGGAATCTAATAGAGAAACGGAGCACATGCAGAGTCAGCAGAGTCTAGAAACGAATGAAACGTTCAAATGTTGACAAATACCAAAAAAAAAATTAAAACAAGCAGAAGCAAAGTTTAGAAACGAAGAGAACTTTCAGGTACGATCCCATTGTTTCTAAATATGTAGCCACAAACTGTGAAAATGGGCAGTTTTAGAATTTAGAAACAAGTGTTCAAAAATCGTCAGAATGTTCAAAAAGACTTAAAACATCCAAAGTTTGACAATATCGTAATTTTTAAATTTTAGTCACACCTTATTCCCACTTTCAAAGGTTTGCATATTACCCTAAAAAATAGTGCAAACCTCAGTCTCGAATCGTAAAGTTAAAAGGGCAAATTTTAGATTAATTTGTCAATTTTAAGAAAATGTCCTTTTTTACACCAATAAATCATTATAATAATTAACGAGTGAAGATTTTTATGATTACAATTTTATTGAAGTTAACTCTTTACGATCAGATATGTAAACTTCTTTAGGAATAGATATACAATTTTCTTTCGATGTGTAATACAGGGATCTAGGAAACTATACAAGAAAGTTTAAATTAGTTTGGAACCAGTTCTAGTTTTTCTTTTTATTTTGACTTATGTCGCAAGATTTTTAAAAAAAAACTGAAGTTGGTCAATTTCTCTAATCTCTACTAGCTCAGTTATTGTTCATTTTAGAGAAAAATGTTTAAAACATTTTTTTATAGGTAATCTAATTCTTAATAGACTAAGGCAATTAGGTGCCTTAATCACTTTGCCATTTTAGACATACAATATGTTTTTTTTAATTGCAACTGTATCTTATTATCATCTTATTAAATAGAGTTTTTTTTTATATATGTAGATTCCAATGCTGTAGCACATGACAAGTTTGCTAAAAAAATCTTACTTTACACATACACAGCCACGCATACACAGCCAAGTAGATGACATTTTCACATGAACACCCCCTATATCATTGAAAGAAACCAAAGATACACCTCCAGATATCTTCTAATGTTCTATCTCTTCTATCTATCTAATTTTTACACACTTATCAGATACTGAATTATTGAAAAATTAATTGTTTTTGTGGGAGATTCTGAATAGCAAAAATTTGAACTAACTATACGAAAAAAAAATAAAAATAGCAGCATCAAAATTATGTACCTTGCAGTGCCTGCGAACCTGTATTAATGTAAAATTGTTTGCTCAAAATAAAATAATCTAATAACTGTTTCATTTATGACGTTTACCACTGGAAACCCTGTACTTTCTGATGAGTCTGAGGCAACTGATGCTATGGATATTAAAATCATTGAAAACAGACGCAATAATAATATGTTTTTCTCCAAACGACATTAAATTACCGCTTTATGTGCTGTTTTGCTACATGGTACCTTATTGTCATCCCGGTGGCAGGTAAAGTTTTTTTTCCGGCCGCTGGAGTGATTTGTACCTGCCGACGCAGCATCGCCAGAAAAGTGTCACATTCGCTACTTATGAAACAATATACTTTTTCGGCTTTTTTTTTATTTTCTTTACTTTGTTTGTACTGTCAGGAAGACCATAAAAAAAGATAAAGCCGATTATGACTATGATTACGAATAGGCTACCCCAGAAACAAAAAGATCTAGACCAGTGAGATTAAAAGATTAACCACAATTTTTCATCATCACCCGCCCGATAAATAATAATTATTAGTAAAACAAGTGAATTATTAGTCGGTGAATACCGAAACTAAACAACCTCGTTTCCGAAAAGTGGGTCATTGGTATTTTTGCATAAGTCTTTCGCTATTGCATATGGGTGGGCTCTTGAATAAAAATGAATTCCTCGGATTTTTTCGCTCGGCTGAAAAACGAAATCGACCAAGGTTTCATCTACATCACTGAGTTTGCTTAACACTAATAATTGTTGACGATAAAGCTAATGGTGCTTCCCGATCCTAATCGCTAATTACACTGTTGCTATTAAGATTTCAAAGGAAGTGGAAACAAGGGGGAAAACCTTTAGTTTATGAACTGTGACATTATTACCATAAAAACAAACAAATCGATGTACGTGCCGTTTCGTCCATCCCCGGTTTAATAAAAATCAATAACTTCTTGACCTCTCAAGTGACGATAATATTTTTGTTTGGCTCACAAGTTCTGATTATATTAATGAAATGACTAGAGGCAAGTTACGGGAGGGGGTCATTAATTGATTATCATACTAAAGAACGTTAAGAAGGTCGGGCTAATTAGTACACGTATTGTGAATCAGCCATGCTGTACAGGTTTTTAATTACGTGAGGAGCGTCTTTACAAAACCACTCAATTTTCTTTTGTCTTTTTCTTTTAATAGTTATTATTAATCATGTTGGTTAATTGGTTTACTTGTTCTCTCGCAATTTCGATCAAGACATTCGTAACTCGATACCTCATATTCAAACCTCAGCGTTGGCAAAGTTCGTGAAATTCAAAAATTTACATATTTTGAGGACGTCTAATCATTGGTCAATAAAATTTACTGCAGACCTTATTTCTGCATTTGGATATATTTATATAGGCGGCTTACCGTTGGTTGCCACGATTCTAAAAATATAACTCAATTGGGACATTAAGGAACCAGATTTGTATTAAACAGATTGCCCAAGTTCTTCGTGGGCAGCCAGTTATTATCTATATTATTAATGAATCTACAGTAAGTATCTTCTACTATCAAGTAAATGTCAAAATTGCTGTTTCCAGAAAAATCTAAATAATACAATTTTTGTTTTACTACATAGTTGCACAAAAGTTCGATAGGTAATAGGTCCGATAACTTTTTTTTTAATAACAAAAAAATGTTATACTAAATGACCAGTGGCGGAACTAGCCTTCTGTGATGGGAAGCGCGAAATTTTTTGAGGTGCCACGCCCACTTTTTGTTAAATTTTGACGAATATTTCCTTCATGCATACATTTTCCCATAAGAAGAGTAGAACTTAAAAAAAAAATTGCGAAAATTCCGTAACTTGAGTAAAGTAAAAGTAACTTGAGAACGCCTAGACCGATCGGAGTGAATCCAACTGGTTTTTCCTCTTCTTAATGTCCTACCATCGGAAAAAAAATGTATTAGAGTGAGAGCTCTGATAAGCTGACAGTCTTGGTTCCAAAAAAATGTCCGGTTATCGGAGATGTCCGTTTAATAACACACATGTATTAAACATTAAAAAAACATACAAATTTTCTTTACCTTATTTATTAGGTAACTAGTTTGAAAATTGAACGGAACAGAACGAATAAGGCAACCAGTCTCAAAGCAAAAGGTACTCATACAAGAATAGCATACACATACATACGTACATAAATACATACAAACGTTTGTTGTACCACATACGTACAACACGACTACACTAGTTATTGTGTCGGATTTGGAACAAATTCCAAAATACTTGTTTCAAGCGTTTTGTTAAGTTTTTGTTGAAGATGGCAGTTCTGAAAATGGGTTTGCAGGTTTTTTAAATGCTGAAACGCAATAAAATCATTCATTGAGCATGTCTTTAAGAAGGAAATTGTACGCAGGGCTTCATCATACGACTTTATGGATTCTGAAGCACTTCTTCTGATACATCATCATCATCTTCACTATTTTTTAGCTCTTCAACCGCCATGGAAAGATCCGTAGTATAACTGATTTCTTCCTCAGTTTGCCTCTTTTGGTCTATGTCTACAAATTCTTCTGCTTGGGGATCATCTCCTCCTAAGGATTTTGCATGACGCATTAGCTCGGCAAGAAGTGACAAAGGAAGCTCATCTTCTGGATCATACTCAGTTGGAGTGCATTCTCCTTTCTTGAATCCAGCTATAATAAAGCAATTTTTGATTGTTTCAGAATTCACTTTATTTCATGCCGTCTTTATAAAATATAATGCCTTCAAAACATTAATAGACTTTGACAACTCAGTCACAGATTTGGCGTGTCCAATTTTTGTTAAGACATGTATTAGAATAAGATTTCTGTAATAAAATTTTAAGTCTTGATGATGCCTTGGTCCAAGGGCTGACATGCCGAAGTCGTATTGGCGGGTAAAAATATAATTTCCACATTTTTTAGTTTCAATTCTCCAGGGGGTGGGATCCTGCATTGTCTAGAAATAGGAGCACTTTTCTTTTCTGAGTACCCATTTTCCTGTCAAATTGAAAAAACCATTCGGACAATATCGCGAGTCATCCACGCCATTTTTTGTTTGATTTCCAAGTTTCTGGCAAATCCTTGATGGCAATGTTTTTCATAGCACGAGGACGAGCTGCTTTGCCTATAACTATTAAATTTTCCTTTCCGCCAGACATTGATGCACAAAACAAAATGGTAAGCCTCTCTTTAGAGAATTTCCCACCAATGCATTAAAGTTTTGTCTGGTAGAGCACGGAAAAACAGTCGACTCTCATCTGCGTTAAAAATGTCCTCTGGTTTGTAGCCAAGCAACATGGAAGCTTTTTTATAAACTCTTCTACATCTTCTTGATTTACATCAGCAGCGTCACCGGACATACGCTTAAAACTGATCTTAGGTCGTTTTCGCCACTTTTGCAACCATCCGTCCGATGCACAATA
Source organism: Taphrorychus bicolor (assembly GCA_951812265.1). NCBI lineage: Eukaryota > Metazoa > Arthropoda > Insecta > Coleoptera > Curculionidae > Taphrorychus > Taphrorychus bicolor. The sequence goes on from OX638299.1 coordinate 31,190,096, forward strand.
TTGAGGATAATCCAATTGTTGGGCAATTTCCTTAGCCTTTGCTTTTACCAACGGTCCAGAAATGGGAATATTATGGTTACGAGCTTTAGCAAACCACTCAAAGCACCTTTTGTCTATATTAAAACCTTCACTTTTTAAAAAACTCTTTTTTTGCTCCACATTAATACCAGAGACTCCCATTTGCTTCTTTTGCCTTGCCTTCTTTATGTTTGCCGATATCCGCTGACTTAGAATCGCCTTTTTTGATCATTTTAAAAAAAAACCTCTTTAGAGGTTAAATTCAATCGAATTGAATTGAATTTGTTACGTTCTTAGGAGATTGCAAGCCTGCCATTTCGATCAAAAACAGAACAAAAAATTTTCCAAAATTTTTTCAAAAATCTCCAATGGTGGGGGGGGGCGGGTATTACGACTTTTTTCTCAATTCTCAATTTTGACCGCCTGTAACATGAGAACGCCTTTGACCGAAAGGACTAAATCCAACTGTTTTTCCTCTTCTTGCTGTCTTCTTTCACCTCCCATCATCGGAAGTTCCGTAGGTGCAATATTTTTGGAGATAGATCCCTTGGGAGGTCGATTTTTAAGCACTTTTAGGATCGCGTATTTGACCATTTTTAAAAAAGCCTCTTTAGAGGTTAATTTCAATCGAATTGAGTGTGTTACGTTATAATAAATCTTCAGTTAATAAAAACAAAAACAGCAAAAATATTTTTCCGAAATTTTTTCGAAATTGTCCAAAGGGGGAGGGAGGGGGGGGACGGAGGTATTACGACTTTTTTCTCAATTATCAGCTTTGACCACCCGTAACGTGAGAACGCCTCGACCGATCGGAGTGAATTCAACCGTTTTTTCCTCTCCTTGATGTCCTCTTTCACCTTCCACCATCGACAGTTCCGTAAGTGCAATATTTTCGGAGATAGACCCCTCGAAGGTCGATTTTTAAGCACTTTTAGAATCGCGTTTTTTGACCATTTTAAAACAAAAACCTCTTTAGAGCTTAAATTTATTCGAATTGAGTTTGTTACGTTCTTACGGGATGTGCCATTCCGATCAAAAACGGCAAAAAAATTTTTCAGAAATTCGAAATTTTCGAAAGTTCCGTAGGTGCAAAATTTTCGGAGATAGATCCCTTCGGAGGTCGATTTCAAAAGTCGTCAAGATGAATCTTTTCAGTTGTGCGTTTTGCGTTTATCAGTTAGTCTGACTAAAATCACAAAAAAATCTAAAAGTAGTGGAAAAAGTATCTGCCATTGTAAATGACTAGTATTTTTGCAGTTTAGGTCAAACAATTGAAGTTTGTTTTTATATTTCTTATATTATGTATAATAACCGTTAAAAATACACAAGCAAAAATTAAACATACTTAGCCATAAGTAGATGCGATAATTGCACGTGTTATGCTTTTTCACATGGTAATTAACGTATACTCTGTTCAGCGAGGTTTCAATATTACGTCATAAATTGTGATGTCATACAAAAAAACACGTCTGTCTCTGATAAAACGTCAGTTGAACAAAATGTCAAGTTATGTTTGTAGACACGGGCATGTATCAGTTTAGCCTTTTGTGCTAACATTCCACAGTCCACAGTTTTCCCATTTCGGGTATTAATTCAGAAGGAATATCCGCCCCAGCTTTACCATAGACACCTGCCATGATTCACCCGGCCATGGATGTAGATCATAAGATATGGACAAAATGGGCCCAAGCTATTCTGAGTATTTTTGTGTGCTTACTATACCTATAGTAGTGCTCACAACTTGCGTTGTAAAACCAATAAGCAGAAACACTTGTCGTCTGGTCGCCAAACATATTTTTCCTTTTTTCGTTCGAATGCACCCTTTTCTGCGGAATAGTTCAATACGTGTCCGCATGAATTCATTAATTTGATAAAAAAAACTGTTAGGCATTTATTGTATATTCAATTCTTGAAATTTTTCTTAGAATTTAATTAATGCAATATTTGATAATAAGACATGCAACATAAATAACTTAAATTGCGTACATAATCTAATTAAGTGTGGGCAATTTTTTTAAGACACCTAACCGCGGTTTTGCTTTTATCTGTGTCGCATGTATGCACCGTTCTTCCATATTTTTTCTTTAGTTGATTCAGTCAAACACCTCGCTAATTTTGATTAAAGTTTTATTCATTTCCACAGAAGCGGATCTAGCCTTTAGGTGACACCAGGGTAAGATATTTTTGTGGACCAGTAGGTAGTTGTTCAGGAACAGGGGCTTCTTTCAACAATTGATAGTTCCTTCGGGACGTATATGTTGATGGAATTTCTTCCGCCGCTTCGTCGATTGTAACTCCTTGTTTCTCCACTATCTTGGAAATTTTCTCCGTTTTTCTTCACACAGTGGCTTCTTCTACATGATCCCTTAAAAGCGGATCTTTCGTTTCTATATTTAGTTCTACAAAAGCTAGACTCGGATTTCTAAATTTTGACGACATTTTGACATTAAGCGTCAAACTGACATTAGCTGGTGGTTTTATTATTAATAAGAACTAATAATACGCCTGTTTTTTTTGCGATCTTTTTCTAATGAAATAAGATGAGTAATGTGACGTCATATTGAACCCTCGCTGAACAGAGTATAGTCAACTGGTCGTATAGATAATAGCTAGCGCGGTCTCCGGATCTAATACCGTTAAACTTATTTTTTTTTAAGAAACCTCAAAAAGATGGTTGACACAAAGCTATCCCACAAAATTTAGAATCTTGAAAGACAGAGTTACTCAGGCTGGTCGCAAAAGGTAATACTATTCGTGCCCAATTTTAGCACGTATTGAAACCTAAAGTATATTTTTATTGCTTGTGTCTCATTTTTAGAATAACTAATACATCTGGAACTTTCACAAAATCATTGAATCGTTTGACACTTGGTGTTACCATGACTGGAACCCTATCGGTGGCAAATTGATAAAATAGAGCTCACTGGACTTTCCTCAAAAAAAAAATCATCACACAATAATCTCGATTTTAAGTTCGTCTTCTAGCCAAGAAGTCGCTCCACATCCCAACAACACTATCACTTTTGTTTTACATTGAACCAGAATGAGAGAGTAATTTGGCATCTCAGTCTGTCGGGCTCACTGTTGTGATGATACAATTTTAAAGAGAAGATGGAGTCTTTTATGCGATTTTTATACACTTTTACTATAGTTTTATTTTTTAATAAAAAATAGTATATTATAAACCAAGGTTGTGAAGTCCATTATTATGACCCGAACGTCAACTTGGAGGGATCTACGACGTGAGGGTCATAAGTAGTTCACAACCGCGGTGTATATACGATTTTTTCCACTACTAGACTCAATAAATCTACAACAGAAAATTGCCTAAATTAGTAAGATAGCGTTCCGCATATTTTATTACTAAGAACAGGCGCGTCTTCAATCTATATGGAGGCTTCGTTACCGCAGCAACCGATAAAAAAATCGATAAACAAAATGGTATTTATGACGATATCACGGCGCCTAATAATCCTGACAACTGACAGCTTTATTTACCGGTAAATAATCGGCCATAACATTTTCATTATAGACCGCTTATGTTCAATTGTTTTATAAGCAAAACAATAAAACCTACTTTATAGTCATTTTGCTGACCTTTAACGGTATATTAAAGCTAGTAGTGGAAAAAAATATTTTTTGTCCCTATCAGAAAAAGCAAAAAACAATGTTTCAAGTCAAAAATGTATATTATCTTAGGATTTCATCAGCCATCAGCCATCACACCTAGCAAAAAAAAGGCAAGACCCAAAAGGAACATTTCTTACATTTTTGCAAAGTTGCTTCAAGTCAATACAGGCCACGGTATGCCCCCTTCCCCCTCCCCCCAAAGACGACGTCACGGTCAATGTTGATTACCTCAAGTTCACCCAATAACGAACGATTACGTCATCTGATTGCGTTCTGGATTGCATAAACGGATGTAAAGTAAGGTAAAGTTATTCGGAATTGGTGCTGTTAGAGTTTTAACAGTATGTAAGTTGCGTTTTGTCAGAAGCGAAATGAAGGTAAACTTATTTACATACTCGAACACGAACTGCCCGGAGCATTCGCAACAGCCTGAGACAGTAACGCAGCAGAATTTTACTGAACTTTAGCAATTGGGTAACGTCGTCGTCACGTGTTGAAATATGTTTTAACAAAATAATAATAATACTGCAAAGAAGGCACGGTTTTCTTATCTACTTATTTATATAGTTTTGTACACAAATGTCTTCCTTCAGAAATGAACTGAAACGGTTTATAAATTACATATATGTTACATATAATCCGCATTAACTAGCTCAAAGACTAAAAAATTCAAAATCGTAGCAATCTACGGCATTCTATGCACCTATTTATTCTACGGCATTATATGCACCTATTTATTCGGAATAGTAATTAATTATCATGTTTAGACACTCTCGACTCGAGGCCAACCTGCACCTCATTATATTCTTTAAAAGAAATATAATATATTTATTTAACATATTATCCTTTATTGTGTTTGCCACTTACTGTGATAAGTGTGTTTTATGGCTCTGATATTGCTTTGTGTATATGCGTGTTTTAATTACGAAACAAGATTATTAGGTACGTACTGCGGATTACTGAATTCAGGTTAGTTCTTTGGGTTGCTTCGGTTATCTATCTGTAGTAACTCTGGGCCGGTATATCCACAAGGTGCGAGTAAAGCCCCGCCCTCTTAAATTCAAAAGCTGATTGAGATATGTATTATTAACTTAGGAGTTGTATGAAGAGCGTAAACAGGCTGCTTGTCTACTCCAGAGTCATTCTAAAGCCGTCAGAGTATTCTTATCCTTAACTTCTTATCACAAAAATTAAAAAAAGAACAGAGGATATCACAAAAAAAATTTTTGAAAAAATCAAGAATTTAACGAAAATGATTCAAATCAGATGTTCCTTCGAAAATAAAACTTGAGGCACATGCATATACCACGAGATCCGGATCAGTTGCTAGCCGTCCACGTTAAACGGTCAATTTAATATCATATCACCCTTAATACTGCAAGGCGTACATTGAGACACATGCGACGCAGCCCACGTAAAGTAGCCCACGCAACATTTTTGTATCATGTAGCGTGCAGTGCGTCTAGCATATTGAGACGCAGCGCAGCGCAAGCCACATATGTGCCAAACAGAACTTGCGTCGCTCAGTGTTCGAGACACAAATTTCGGGTGCGTGCCTGCATACCTTTTTCCGTATAATTAGGAAAATGCAGGTAGAAGTTTTTGAGGCTATCAGGAATTTTCCTGTTCTGCACAATACAAATGAACCCTCATATATGAAATCTAAACTAAAAGATGACAGCTGGAACACGATGGCCGCCAAGTCTCATTTTTTTATGTCTGTTCAAAAATGATTTATTTCTTTTTGATAGGTCAAACGGCAAAACTTCTGTTTCCCAATCTGCACCCGAATCGGACTCAGAACTTCAATCTTATTACACCTTTCCCTTTAGCCTGAGGCAAGGCGAACATTGAGACACATGTTACGCAATCCACGCAAGGCAGCGCAAACGACACAGGGCATGAAATTCGTGGGCTGACCCAGCTACACGCATATTGTCAAGCACAGTTGTGTTGGTTCCTGCGTAGGACTAAAGGCTTTAGGCTAAAGGAAAAAGTGTTATAAGATTTAAGTTCTGAGTCAGGTTGGGGAGCAAATTGGGAAACAGAAGTTTTGGTGTTCGACCTATTAAAAAGAAATACAATACATCATATTTGACACGCAATTACATAAAAAAATTAAAGTCTTGGCGGCCACCGAGATTCAGATATCTTTTAGTTTAGAATTCATATATGATGAACAGATGAACCCCTCATATATGAGGGTTCATTTGTATTGTGCAGAACAGGAAAATTTCTGATGGCTTTAATAAGTTCGTCCTCCATTTGGCTAATTACGGAAAAAGGCACGCACGCACATGAAATCTGAGTTTCGAACACTGAGCGTCGCAAGTTTTATTCGGCGCATATGTAGCTTGCGCTGCGTTGCGTCTCAATATGCGAACGAGCACTGCACGCTACATGATACAAAAACGTTGCGCGGGCTACCTTGCGTGGGCTGCGTCGCGTGTTTCTCAATGTGCGCCTTGCCTAAACCCTTTCGTCCTACGCAGGAACCAGCACAACTGTGCGTGACAAGGCAAGGCGCACATTGAGACACATGCGACACAACCCACGCAAGGCAGCACAAACGACAGAAGGCACGAAATTCGTGGGCTGAGTCAGCTAAACGCACATTGTCACGTACAGATGTGTTGGTTCGTGCGTAGGAGTAGTCATGGAAAAACTAATACTGGTTTTAAGTTCTGAGTGAGATTCTGACGCAGATTTCGAAACAGAAGTTTAGTTGTTCGACTTATCAAAAAAAATCATAATGGAAAAGCAATTACATGAAAAAAAGAAAAAGTCATGCAGAATTTAATTTGCGCTCTGAATTCTCGAATTCAAAGTTCACAAACCATTTCCGACTAAATAGAAATCAGTTTAATGAAGTGCTCAATACAATAGAAGACATTTTATACTAAAGGTTGTAATGCCCAATAACACATTGTTAACGTATATTAAAAGCTCCTGGTGTTTTATAACCGTAAGTATTTTAATTTTCTATTGCAATAACCTGATATACAAAAAATCTATTTTTTTTTAAACGGCTAACTTTATAGAAACAAATGAAGACCACCTTTTTTAGAGAAGAATGTCCAAGGTGTTTAAATATTAGGTTTTTAGCTCTGTAAAATGACATCTGTCAAAATTTTGGCACAACGAGTGTAGGGCCAAGTCCGTTCCTGACTACCCTGAGGGCGTGACACATGTACTATAGTATGAATGACGCTCTATGCGCCACATAAAATATTAAAATTTTAATAATTTATACAAGACGATTCAAAAGTTAGAGCCACAAAAGTAAATCGCTGGGTAACCCTTCGGCACCTTGCATCTTCGTTAGGAAGCACTTAAGGAAAAATTTTTATATGACAAACTAGGGTTATTTTGGCCTCCGTTATACGGTCCCGAAATTATGCCACATACTTACCGGACACCCTGTATAACAGATAATTCCTAGAATTTTTTTGTCTCCTTGTAACAATTGTTTCCATGGCAATAAACAGACTGATTTTATCAGTCTGACAACACTGTGTTGAATACGGTTGTCAATCCAAGTATTTATGTTCTGGACGCTTATTCTATAGGAAAGAGTGAAAGTGAAAGTGAGAATTGCTGGCCAATGGAATTCGCCAACAGATTTTTTTTACCAATCAAGGTTGTCAAAATTCTCACTTTCACTTTCACTCTTTCCTATAGAATAATGCCCCTGGAATATTTCTTAGAACAACCGAACAATACAAATGTCAATGTGTTTTAACTATCTATTTTTTTCCTAAAAATATACTATATAATTATCAATTCTATAACGTAGTATCTGATCTGTAACGATTTCCACATTGCGGGGAGTTTGCCATTGAATTTGCTGATCATAAGATCAATAACAGCAAGGCGAGAGTAGTATCATTCTTCAATTCTCAATAAGAAAACAAAGGAAGAGAATAGTCTCAGAACCCCCCTCCCCCCCCCTTCTGCCAGAGCCGACACCCAAAAACGCTAAAACCCCTCGGTACTCGTAGACCTCGGAGATGGATATTCGTCCCACAAACATGTCCAAATTAAAACTGGCGGGATATTGAAAGATTAATCGAATTTTAAAATAAAATGTTTAAATTAATCCATCGTGGACTGGAACGTTCACACATTGCACAGAAGGTAAGACCTACAGTTCATCGATTCTGTGCAAAAGTTTAATGCTTTGACCCATAAATATCAATGTTAATTTAAGAAAAAAAATGGCGTATGAATTTTGTTTTCATGGCCATCCTTAACTATGATAAGCACTCAATTTTTGAATCGCGAATTATGTAAAGCAAAAGACCGGTATCTACCAAATTTTGTTTTTTTCCTTACAAGGTTAAGTTTTTGTTACATAGGACACCAGCGTATCAATCTTGACAATATAGTACAATAGATGCCCGATATGAATGGCCCAACGACCCTTCCGGGCCTCTTTTTCACCGCTCTAACCGAGGGCCTAACGAATGATCGGTTGACGAGACACCGTGCCGGATTTTACCTGCCCTTAAACAGCTGGCTGCTGCTGGCAGGTCGGTGCCCTTTTCAATCTCGGTGCCCTTGTTTGTTCCTGTGCCTACTTGACATGCTTCTGAGGGCACATAAAAACAGCGCTAATAGAAAAATGACAATATATTAAAACAAACGAGCGAAGGCCGAATCTCTGTCTAATCAAATTACAAGCAGTTATGTGCTGTTTCTACTGGTGTTGCACATACACAAACATTCTTATTTCAATTAATTAGCTGATGAGCTGCGGTGGCACACTTCACACGTCTATAAATTCCTTTAACAGCCAGGCAAAAAATTTACCAGAGCGTGGGTATTCGGTGTTAAAATAAAATAAAATCTCGAACCACCTGCCCTTTTCAGGTGCGCCCTATTTCAATCAAGACAGGGGCCGTAAAGGTCGATGCGTACAGCTTGCAAAACACGTTCTTTTCGATCATTCCCCAACCGATGGGGAACTTTACCGTTAAGCTACATGTCTTAGCTGCAAATTTTCTATAAATTCGAAACTTTCCTTTGTACAATAACGTATAAAGATAAGAAGTACCAAGCGACTTTCGGTTTCGTAACCAGGAGGTCGAACTTGGATCACGTTGTGGGTGTTTTTATCTAAAGAACCGGTTAAGACACATATCTCAAATGCAGTTTTATTTTCTAGGTTAGTCGTTTTATAATATCAGTTTAGTGAGGCATTTCATTTGCTATCATTACATAATGCCTCGGTGCAGCGCGGACCTGGGGAACATAAAATTTTATTACCCGATCTGAAACTGGAGACCTTTCTCCATTCAAACGTTGCAAAATGTAAAATTGGATACGAAAACGATGACCGCACACCGTTTGTGAGATAATTTGGGGGAGGAGTTTCAAGCCTTCGACGTCTCCACAGAGTTTACCCATCATCGAAGATGGGAGCGTACCTATTATGGTATTCTTTAATAAAACGTTCAAATTTTTAAGTAGGTTGTTCAAGTAGTTCGAATCCAATTTAACCAACGAACAAGAAATCGTTAAAAATAATATTTGTTTTATGGCCGCTAATGCGTAATATACGCGCTCTGATTAGTTAATCAGATGCGAAAACGACAGTGGCTGCACATAAAAACGCTTTAGAAACACATTGTTAGGAAACAGAAATATTCGGACAGGATATTAGGAGAAGTAGGCCAATTTTTGCTATGAAGAAAGAGAGAAGAGTATAGGCAGGTATGTTAATGTGTTTTAGCTACAGAAACAAATTCCTGAAGTAGCTGGTTGGTATAAGAGCAGAGTGTCTAAAGAATGCACTCCAGTGCATAGTGAACAGGGCTAGTAAATGTTTTGGTCTACACTCATAGTGATAGGGCACACATAGTGAACAGGGTTTTGGTCTACAAAATGAATAGACTAATGCTGGTTGCAAAGAACCATGCTTTGAAGATTGCAAATTACAAACCTTTCAAAGAGAATACCACAGGAAAGACAATTTGGCAAATAAATGAGAAGCTTCACTTCCTATGTGCATAACTGCAAAAAATGTATAGAGGTGAATTATCTTGAAAAAGACATGATCAGGTCTGGTAACATTTAAGTTTACTTACATCGAGACCGAAACATGTTACAAATTATCAATATGTACCTAATCAAACTTCATTATGTAGAAATGGATTACTCGGTCTCTTCTCTCATTAAGATCATCTCAAACTCAACATACAACTTTTGAATTTCGAATGTTTACAGATCATCCCTGCGCTGTTTAGCTAATTTCCTCACAGCTAAGGAACGTCTGTTAACAGATTGAAATACATAGATGAAAAAAAAACATTATCAATGGTAATGTTCAAGTGGGAAACAGACATCTGAAGTAGTTAGGTTGGTCTAATCTTGAATCTTTTCAATAGAATTGAGCCTCTGACAGTTGTGAATATACATAAGGTTAATCAATCGCGTGGGGGTGTCCAATGTGCAATTCATTATCTAGATAACTAGAAGTGAGACTGTTGAAAGTTATTTTGAATTTGTTGGTGAATCTGGATATTTCTCTTCAAATCACATGTAGTCAGATCCCACCATGAGTCCTCTTCTGATGTATCACCAACTTAGTCTCGAGTAAGTTTAGAAGAAAGTAAGGTTAGCTAATTTTGGACAGTGTGGTTTTAACGGGAGAACCACATCGGTCCTAATGTGCATCGGTCCTAATGCCAGAAATGACAGAATAACACATGTCAAAGATGTCAATCTCATCAGCTGTTTCATTCATTATATTTTTGTTGTGGTTGTTTTAAAACAATTGATGGAATAATACTTCAGTAATGTTCTGAATTATGGACCAACAATTTTTATAAAATAAGAAGTATGTAGTATTTCCATTCCAGATTCTGTACTGCAACATTTGCAAGAACCGCAAGGGTATTCCACATGTTTCCAGATGAGCTAGCAGCTGTATTGAATTGGTAGACTCAAATAATTGTTGCAATGAGAATATTTTCAACAACTTGATACTTATACAAGATACAAGCATTCAAAGACTGAAGGCACATCAAAATGGGAGATGAAAATTCTTCTTAGAAGAGATGTTATTGCTATAGCATGATTTATTTGAATTTACAATGGTATTCCAAGCAAATTGGTATTACAATTTTAAACATGAGATAAACTAAAATCTCTGAGTTGTTAGCAATCAAGTTAATCCGATAAGTTTATGAAAAATTGAAAACATTGAATACCTCCAAAAGCCTTGCATAAGTATCAGTTTACTGTTTAGTTGAGTATCTGAATCTGACAGTCAGTATATATTATTGACTGAGTTATTGGCCTACTGAAAGTTGTAACTTGGGACTAAATATTCAATGCAAGAAGTAATGCAAAGTGTCATTCATTTTATAACAGGTAAGTAGTATATTAATTAATGTGTCACAGTAGGTAGTTCCATTTTCATTATTTATTATTTCAAGCGGTTTGATGGATAGGCTAACTCTAATAGAATATGCCACTGGGATCCTGAGAATGTACATATGGGTGGTTGGTATTATAATACATGACCCACCTACCAAGGACAGTTTAACACTGTTTTCGAGTTCATTGAGAAAACAAAGGATGGGAATACTCGCAAAGGGCTCTAGAGCTGCCACCTGAAAACCTTGGATTATTGTATTATGTGCCCACCTGACCAATATACGTTTGGTGATTGTTAATGAGTAACCAAAAATTTAACTGTGTTCCATACTTGATCATGATGCAGCTTGTACCTACCTATATAGTTACCTACAGTGTTGCATATTACCCAGCATTTTACTCAAAGAGACACCCTTCAAGTGCCTCTGTGAGTGATAATTTAGGTGGAGCTTCTTATTATTGCCAACTGAGAGTTCGAGTCATAAATGCCATTTAAGCTGACACATCTTAGCGAATGCAAATCATCAGCTGAGTCGGTACCTGCTGCTAAAACTCAGGACATTGATGCTGACCTAATCTGTGACACTCAAACGCCTTCATTCAAAAGAATCACTTAAGGGCCTAATAATTTGTGGAGGTTAAGAGTAGGTAGTTATCCTTTAGCATCCCAGATTTAACTCGCATGACTGGTATAGAGTTTCAGGCAACCTCTGTCATGCTGCTCGATATACATACCACTCATCTTGAGAGTAGATTTTAAGAAAATGTAAGTTTGATAAGGAACCCTTTACAGAGTCATTTCCCTCTCCCTTCTTTCTAGAAAGCTACAGTCTGAGGGATAGTCAGCATCTGAGCCCAACAAGTTTCACAAAGCTGAGTCCATTAGAGTTGATGTGCATAGAAACCCTGGAGTTTGATGATTACCCCTATGAGTGTTGTAGGTCTAAGGCCTATATATTTAGAAAATGTATAGGTTTTTATAATATGGTCTCTGTTAATTTTTTTTTTGTAAATGGGGAATATTACAAGGTTTGAATCTTAAATGCCTTATTATTTTAATGCTTAAAACCTTGAATCCTTAAATTTTAGAATCAAAATGTATTGCTATAATTCATTGTTCTTGATGTTCAGAAGCTGTTCAGGACTAGTTTGGAAATAGAAGCTGTCTATGAAACCAGCCCAATTTCTTTTGTATACATGACTATATACAAAACATCCATTTTGTATAAGTATATTCAGCTAAATATGCCCTGCATATGCAGAAAAGTGATTATACATACTATCTGCATATTCCCTGGATGTACTTTTGGCCACTGGGTCCTAAACATGCAGAATATATGCATCTTCGGATACTAGACAATATGAGATTTAGTGTACCTACACGAATAGTAACCTTAATAAGTGAAACAAAAAAGATATCTAGATAGCCAAGATGCAGCGCATCGTTACACGCGCTGGTGCATTGCAGGTTTGCTGGAGACTTTTCCTCGCAAAATATAAATATGGACATAGACTAGACCCAGTTTTATAAGCTACCAGTCTGCTACCTACTGTTATTAATTTTAATAAACTAATTATTTTACCAAATTTCAACACTTATCAGATATCCTCCTTTTTTAAGAAAAATTATAGGTATGATTCAATTACTGTATGGTCACGTTGTGTATTTAGTGATTAAAAAAAAGATAGATTTCCGATAAAGCAGAAATTCAGTAAAGTAATAGTTAGGTTATTAAGTTAAACGAAAAATATCCAGCTTTATATGTTGTCAGTCAGGAAAAAGTGACTAGTTTATGCTGTTAAGGTAAGCAAAGCCTCAACGCCTTAAGAAATATTTAATATTTTCTGTTGGAGACGATTCATTCCTTTGTTGGAGGATGACAGGTACACAGTAAGTTATTCACTACCGATCTGGCAAAACAACATTTAATTTTTCTTTACTAGTTTTATCAGTTTTAGTACAGTTTAATATTCTTATAATAATAAAAACACTGTCGAAAGATAGTGGGATAGTACCTCGATGGTAATACTACGAAATAGTAAATATAGTAAGAACATATGTTTGACATTCCTATTCATAAACTCCTGAAATGTCATCAATGTCACTTGTCTATTTTTAGGACAAAAAAACATTAGGACAAATGCAGCCATCTCGTTTTAACCACTGGTTTTTATTGGTCTTTTTTGTCCTGGTCAAAATAGTATGTTGGCCACTAATGTCCAAAATGCCCAAAATGAATACCTATATCAGCATTATCAACATTATGATAGTGAAATAAAATCTTCATGAAATAAGTAGATTTCAGTAGCAGTGGAGTAACTACCAGTGTTCCGTGGGTTCCAAGAACACGGGCCCGCGGTTTCCAGGGGCCCGGGTGAGTGTGGGAGTAAAAAAAATATTTTTTAATGAAAATTAATTATTGCAAAGAAACCTAGGAATTCTAGTTGAAAAAAGTGGAAATACTTATTAATTTATATATTCTTTACTAATAGTAGATTATGTCACTAGGAGTAAAAGTGGGTCTTTTCGTGCTGAGCCCAGAGATTGACGGCCGAAGCGAAGCTGAGGCCTGCAACTGGGCGAAGCACAAAAAGACCTTTTACTCCGAGTAACATATACTATTTTTTTTTTCAAGCATGCAAGAAATAAGAAATCTATTTAAAAGTGGTTCAGTTTTGCAATTTTCTCTCATCCTCTTTAAGCGGGTCTAGGTACTTACCCAATTAGGGGTGTATATTATTTGTAAAATACATAGAATATGTTAGAATGGTGATTTTCAATGTTCAATGGTTTTAATGTATTAAATAATAACCAATGATTATGGTAAACTAAGAATTTGTAGCATTATTTTCAATACTAATCTAATAAATGTCACATTGACAGATAAATATAATGACGCGCATGACATTTAACAGACGAATTCAGAATTCGAGAACCTATGCGATTTCGACTAATAACGGTTTCGGATGGTGCTCTTGAGTGCTCTGAGAGTATTTTTCTCCTTTGTTTTTTCAACAAGAATGTAAAGATGGCAATACACTCAGATCGGTTTATCTGGTGTCATCTATTATTAAAATAATTTTGGTGAATGAAAATCGTTTATATATGCGCCACCATGACACTAGCGGTGACTTTTGACTTTACTTTTACTGCCTAGGACTTTTTTGCTACTTTTTTGGTCTCAGGATTTGAAAGCCCACTTTAGGTGTGCGTATGGAGAAAACAAATGACGTACTTTTAGTCCGCTTGAAAAAATAGTAGATTATGTCACTAGGAGTAAAAGTGGGTCTTTTCGTGCTGAGCCCAGAGATTGACGGCCGAAGCGAAGCTGAGGCCTGCAACTGGGCGAAGCACAAAAAGACCTTTTACTCCGAGTAACATATACTATTTTTTTTTCAAGCATGCAATAAATAAGAAATCTATTTAAAAGTGCTTCAGTTTTGCAATTTTCTCTCATCCTCTTTAAGCGGGTCTAGGTATACTTACCCAATTGTGTATATTATTTGTAAAATACATAGAATATGTTAGAATGGTGGTTTTCAATGTTCAATGGTTTTAATGTATTAATTAATAACCAATGATTATGGTAAACTAAGAATTTGTAGCATTATTTTCAATACTAAATTAATAAATGTCACATTGACAGATAAATATGATGACGCGCATGACATTAACAGACGAATTCAGAATTCGAGAACCTATGCGATTTCGACTAATAACGGTTTCGGATGGTGCTCTTGAGTGCTCTGAGAGTATTTCTGTCCTTTGTTTTTTCAACAAGAATGTAAAGATGGCAATACACTCAGATCGGTTTATCTGGTGTCATCTATTATTAAAATAATTTTGGTGAATGAAAATCGTTTATATATGCGCCACCATGACACTAGCGGTGACTTTTGACTTTACTTTTACTGCCTAGGACTTTTTTGCTACTTTTTTAGTCTCAGGATTTGAAAGCCCACTTTAGGTGTGCGTATGGAGAAAACAAATGACGTACTTTTAGTCCGCTTGAAAAAAAAATATATTTTTTACTAAACATGATTCTATTAGATTAAGAGTGTGAGGCAAAGTCAAAGATTTTTTACTGAAGTATATTAATAAATTTGTATGAAAGTAAATAGTGAATACCACATGTATTTGATTTTTCTTTCAAATACAGTACATTAGTACAAGTACATCAGGATACGTACCTATGGTTATTTTTTAGAATATAGGGTCCCAAAGAGAAGCCCGGACATGCTTGAGAACACGGGCCTGTCATTTCTTTGTTACGCCACTGTTCAGTAGTGAACATTTATTATAATAAATACAAACACAATACAAGTCAACATTACAAAGTAGACACTTAGGAACTCTGCGTTCATGTTTAATTATCTGAACTTTGACCTTAATGGTACTTGGATCAGCCGTTTTGTAACGGACGCACCGGTAATATGTAAACTTAATTTGGACACTGGTCAAAAATGGTTTTAACCATTTTCGTCCATTTTTGACCACTGTCTTGTCGAAAAAGAGAAAAACGTCTTTTTTTGCCAACTCTGGAAGAAAGCTTTGTAAGGTGAATCAAAAAGGCGATCATGATCCATTAGAAAACTGTAGAGCAATTTCAATGCCCCGTGTTCTTTAAGATCTTAAAACAGTTTATAATGACCCTAGAAATTATAGAGAACACCGAACACAGTATTTTTATATGTTGTATAAGCATGTGTACTCGAATGTGATGGTGCAAAGCAGTCTCTCATAAGAGTCAAACTTCCACATAAGAGCCCAACGACATTTGAAACACCTTACATGAAAGTAAAGTGTTGAAATCTTAGTCCAAATTAATGTCTAAAATAGAAAAATAATTAAGTCAGTGCGACTTGTACCTGTTACTGAAAACATCATAATCCACCAGCAGTGAATCCACCATTAATTATGTTAATAACGCGTCTTCTGCCAGAAGCATATTGTTTTCAGATTTCATATTTTGTATCATAAAGTGGTACTGAAATCGTTATTTGTAACCCCCAAATGTTTAAGTATCTTTTATTGCATAAGAATAATTTTGAAGAAAGACGAAAGGTATCTAAAATATATCATACTTCAACTTGTCTGTCTTTACTCTAACACGTAGATAAGAATCGGCCAAATTATCTTAAAGGTATCAACGGATAACTTTAAACTGTCTAGTAACTGGAACTAAATGCTTCAGAATTTTCCATATTATTATGTATTCGGATGACCCATCATTATCCGTCTTACTGTTCTCTGTTACTTGTTACTGATAAACAACTGCGTCATTACTGGGCACACTCCAAATTCAAAATTAGTCAGTGAAATCTCATTGTTTGAACAGATAAAATTGGAATTTTTTCCATCCTAATGATCGATTGCATTGCGTGGCCTTTAATATTGACAACTCCGTGTTGTTACCACAATTTTAAGACAGACAACACGAACTCGAAATTAAATAAACTTTCCCAAGTTGCTACAGATAATTCTAAATAAATAAACTGTAACAAAAATAATTGTTATTATTGCTATGACACTACCAGAAAGTTGCCAAATAAAATGAATACAAACAATAACACAGTCCTAAGGGTCTTATCTTGGCTTAGATTGAATATTGAATCTTGTTTACTCAAGAGGATATAAATGTGTACAATTTGAAAACAACAGTGGTAGGATGCGAAATGTTATTAAATACTTATACTATATTAAGATGTAGCTAATAGCACTGGATAAAATGGATAAAATGCCAATAATAATCTATAAGTATTTAACAAAAAACAAAGGTCAAGCTCCATCTCCTTTTTGGTTATTTACTAATTGGTATAATTAGTCTTCAGTAAATCCCCATGACCTTGCCTATGAGATATGACAACAATTTACCTGTTGGTAAACATAATAGGGGGTGTTCATTTGAAATCCTCATTTAGCTGGCGGTCAAAAGAAAAGGATGAAAGACCAAACGTCCATTTACTTTCATTATGTCAAAAATTCATAGCCTTCCAAATGACGTTTTCTAATGGACATGGGGTTATAACCTAGGGGGTATAACCTATTCACTTATTCTTGCCATCTAATTACTTTTGAAATCTTCAGTTTTTTATACCTATCTCATTTTATCTCATGTTGAGAATTTACAATAAAAACTCAAGATTTCCAAAGCCTTGAAACTTGAACTTGAGGTCAATAATAATCGAATGGTTTACAGTAGAAAATTAATTTACCTAAGATATCCAAAAGTGTATGGCAGCATACCTATAGATAGATCTGTAAGTGAAGTGAAAAGGCATAACCTGAATACTCAGCCCATGAATCAGTTTTCCCCATTTGTGCTGAATTTACAAACTAGGTGTAAGCCTGTGTGAGAATCAAAGTAGGTACTTTCACACAGGGTCCCACCACCCCTTAAATCGTTTCTCAAGAACAAGACAATAAAGTAAGTTTTTCCTAAACACTGAACCAGTATAAGAAAAAGAGGTTTACACCAATTTTTCTATATCTATGTGTTTACCCTGCAAAATCTGATGAAATGCATTGCAATGGCAAAGCTGGAACTAGTTTAAACATGTTTTCTACAAATTTTTATAATTTATAACCATCTTGTTTTATTTAGTAAAATGTTATAATTTTTTATGGTTCGAGTTGGTAAGTGTTGAGAGGCAAAAATTCCAACATTTTGAAACAAATGAAATGCCATAAAGCAGTAATAAAGTCCATTTTCAAACAAAAATTATCTAGCAGGCTCAGAAATTGACAGATTTGTATTAGCCCATCAATAATAATGTTGATGGTAGAAAGGAAAAAGGGCATAAGCAACAAATTTTGCAAATTTAGGTTTTAAGTGCCATTAAACACCCTTTTTCTTTCTGAGTAGAATGATCTGACTTCCGGCTTTTCTGGTAAATTATTTTTCGCTTAAGCCAACTAAACAATGGGCTATGTAGTAGATTTTTTAAAGAGTAATTGAAACTTTGACTTGTCTACTATCAAGTTATTAATTTGTTGGTTATAACTTTTTGCCTTTCAACCATCGATGTATTTTCACAGCCTGCTAAATAAATATTATTCTGAAAAAGAACAGCACACAAATCTTAATGATGAAAGGTTTGACTACATCACAAAACAACAGCAGATACCTGGTTATTGATCAATCCAAAAGTATGATCTATGATGGATAGGTAAATATAATGATCACAACAAATTGAAGTTTGTTGGTGAAAGGTGAAAGAGTTAAAAGTCTGCTTGAAGGTGTCAGTTTAAGATGAAGGAGATTTTGTTGATTTTAAACATATATGACAAATATTTGCTCTACACCATCTGTCATAGTTAACTAAACTCTTTGGCATTATCTTTATATTTATAGTCTATCAATGTTTGGTTATTATGTAGTCTTAGCACAAATTTTCATTACTAGAGGGCAAATATACTACTAAAATGTTGTAACTAATAACATAAGAGTTCCAGCTTACACACAACTTTTTTTTCCCAATCAAAGTCTCTCCAGAAAACTCGATAAATAACTATTCCTAATATAAAAACAATATCTTTGGTGCAACAACTGGTAAATAAACTACCTTGTAAACTACACATTCCAAGACACATTCACTTATTTTTGCCATCTTGTAACTTTTGAAGTATTCTTTTTCTTGTACTTTTCTCCTTTCAGCACATGTTGAGAAGATAAGATAAAAATGTCAAAGTCAGATTTCCAACTCCTACTTGATGTTAATAATAAGTGAATGGTCTATAGTTCTAGGCGATAGGTACTAGGTATTACTAAAGACTTTCTTAACAACAGCAATCTATTCAGTACAGCAGAATATCAAGCTGGTTAGATTTAGGTAACAGAATAACTAAAAGCTAAATTTTCTAACAGATATCACCTAAAAAAGACAAAATTTTTACGTGTTCCTTAACCTGAACAGTGGCACATATTAATAACCACATACCTTCAGATGTGGAGATGTATATTCAATTTCAAGAATTCAGAGCTTTCCAAAAATCGGCCTGAATTTGGCACTACCAAGTGACTTGAAAAGTTAAATTTAGAACAGGTAATAATTTAAGTGGGTATTTGTATGTCAATGGTATTTGTAATTTAACCCCATTTTATAGCACTTTTTCTATTTCTACCTGCAGGTTCTGTGGGGTATATACAGCATCAATAATTACTGAGACAAAGAGCTGTATTGATTTAGGGGTCTTTATGACTATACTGGTAATAAATTAGTCTCAAATTTCACTCAACTCTGAAGGGATTTTTTCTTTCAAGATACCTACACCAGAATTTCACACTCCTCTAAATAATAAGGCAAATATCACTGTACTAATTAACAGTATTTTTTAAACATTAGTTGTATAAACACATCCTGAAATGGGAAAGTTTGTAAAGAATGAAGTCTGCTTTCATATCCTTGTTTGGAAATAACCATCTTTTGTATGTAACTGCTCGGTTACTTTTACGTGCATTTGGACGGTAGTTTGTTGAGGCTGATTGGAAACCCCAAAAAACCATTTTAGCTAGTTGAATTTCATAAATCTTAAAGTTGTAGAAAAAACTGAGCAATATGTTGACGTGGCGAGGCGATTTCCAAAGGAATTTCGCCACTAGGAACGAAGTTTTGGCAAAAATTCGAACAAGAAACATGCGTTAAAGACATGAGGAAGGCTTCGAAAAGATCTAGAAATCGAAAAATGAAAGTATAATAGGTTATTAAGTCATCTGAATATGGCGACTATTATCTCTTCAAAGGCAACAGATTGCAAGGAATCCAATCAATACGGAAAAAGAGGTGTAACCCACACTTACCTGGTTTTTTATGTAATCTTCTATTGCACGGAGAGCGGAATCCGTTAATTTCACAAATATTAGGTCCTTATTTTCACTAAAATTTTGTTGCGAAGACAACCCGTACTGAACACCTGGACATAGCGCCGCCATTTCTGTCCAGTAAAGTCAAGACGGCCCCGACATCCAGCTGACGTTTCGAGGTCAGACTGGCGACTGCGTTTAATGCAATGTCATTACTGTCAAACTTGGCGTTCGGTCGAATCCGGACGTCCAATTCGGCCGTTGTCGTTTATGGGTCTTCACGCACCCTTAGGATAGGCAACCAGAAATAATCCACTAGTTTATACGAATAGATTTTCTTGTTTTAAATCTACTGTGTGTGATGCCATTTTTGAGTTCTGTATTAAAAACCAAAGGGTTTTTTCTTTCTGTTTTTTTTTTGCCCTTGACCCTTGCTCCCGTTCTCTTCTCACTGACCTCGAAATTGGTAAGTGGTGTTATACCTATATAGGCATGTATTGTAGGCAAACATAAGACAACTCTCAAAGTTGACGTTTGGAATTGACATTTGACAGGTGTTTAAAAGAGACTTATTTTTCCAGGTTATGTGATTTTGTATTTTTTTGGTTTTTGCTACTTGAAAACTTAAAAAAAAATGTTACAAACATTATTACATTTTGAAATCTTGAACCATCGCTAAACCTTGAACGTGTAACTAGTTGAAACTCGTTGATTTCTTGTTCATATCGATATTTAATCTAAAATGGATCCACCAAATGAAGAGGTAAGTCATCCCTCTCCAATTTGAGTATTACTAAAATTCTTGGTTTATATACCTCTAAATAATGATTAAACTAAACTTTCATTCACATTAAAACTAATAGGTAAACTTGTTCATACTTCTTGTAAATTGAAAGTATAAATGAGTCCACGGATCAGTTCACTTTGAACATTGATAAGTTGGGTTTATTGTAGATCAAAGTGAGGTTTAATTCTTAATTTAGAGAAATAAACCAGGCATTAGTATTCATCATTATCAAAGTATATTATTGACAAATTAAAAAGCGTGCTCTTTAAAGTTGCTTAGGTATAGCAGGAAAAAACTAGAGAACATTAGAAATAATTTTGAAACTACTTTATTAGAATCTTTAATAGCACTTTTATATCTGAAGTTATCTCATATTAAAATTGAAAATCTATTATGAAACTGTTTTGACTCTTAAAATCGAAAACACAACATATAAGTGTGGGCTTTGTAAGGGCCATGACCCCAAGAGGTCAGATTCAGTTATCTGTTCAGGTTAGTTCAGTTTTACTTTTCCTTTGGACAGGTTAGATTACTTGTCCATCTAAGTTTGATTACAGCAGCTTTTGATACAAGCCCAATTCATCTTTATCAAGAAGAATGTCACTACAGAGAATGTTTCGGGGATTTAAAAACATTTTGTTAATAATTAGCCAGGCAGCTTCTCCCCCCACAACCATTACTTTCATGTAGTAACTGAGGGTTATTTAATACCCTGTCTACTACTTTTAGGGCTATTTAAAAATGCTTAATGAAATTGTTGGTTATTTGATAAATATTAGGAAGTTTTCTAGATTAAGCTTTTTGTATATAAAGTAACATGCACCATGCGATATGCTGCCTGGAGGCAGGAAGCGAGTGGCAAATTGCATATTCATAAAGAGACAGTATTGTTGATTGCTGCTGTGATTGCAAGGAGAATTTAAAAAAAAGGAGTAAAGTTTGGATTCTCCATATCGACCAATATTGCTGACACACAGTACATTTACTGTATCTCAACAGCTGCATGTGCATCATAAAAAAATACCAAAAATTATACAAGATGGAGAATGGAAACATACAAGAAACTTGTTGTTCTTAGCCACTAAACAAGTCAAACAACGTCTGTGTGGTTAGGAAGCATGTCGCACTTTTGTGATGCCACTCTGGTATGAAACCATCCATTAATTTATATAGGTTTTAAAATAAGTAGCATGCTTCCTGGTTGCAGGCAGCATATCGAGCGTCGTATGCTACGGGGTGTTCATTATAAAACTCCATCTAGCAGGCTATGAAGTTTTGACAGAAAAGGATGACATAATCAAAATAAATGGACTTTTGTTTCTCCATCCTTTTCTTTTGACATTTCACAGCCATGTAGATAAAAGTTTTATAATGAACACCCTGTACTTTTGTATGAAAGCTCACTAAAGCAATAGTAGTGAGCTATAGTAAAGTATTAGTGGTTAATTGTGGACTTTAAGTATATGAATTGTATTTGTGTTTGTTTGTGGAGTAAATAGTGCTTTTAAGTAAAGACGATACACTGGAATTTTTCGAACCCCGAGTTTGCCACAATATTCAAGAATGTAAATTACTCTTAACTCTCAAAATGATAAAATGGGTTTATGCTTTTTTGGCAGTTCAATATAATAGCACATTTGGTGTCAAAAACTTCTTAATAAACACATAACTTTGTTCATTAATTAGCAGCAATGGCAATAATGTTTCCATCCCCTGTCTTATTAAGAATTCAAGGAAATTATACTTTACTTTCAATTTCGTCTCCTTATTTTAATCAAAGTTGATAGGTAATCGTGGGATGAGGAGATTCTACTGAGGAGATGAGGAAATTATACTCTAAGAGCGCTCTAGAGCCCCCAAAAAAAAACTCTATTAATTTGATATATAATTATTAGATTTATAACACCCAAGTTTAGGAAGTGATAAGGACAAGTTTCTCAAATTCAACTTAAAACAATTATTGCAGTATGCTTTAAAGGATCAAATGCTTATAAAACGGATTTGTCAGTGGGCATTTCCATTTAAGATAAATGCATAAACCAGTTAATAATTAATCATTATTGTTGCGAACTCGGGGTTCAATAATTCCAGTGTAACGATTTAACACGAAAACACTATTTATTTATTCCACAAATACACACGACTACTAAATAACTCGCTACTTTAACACTTTATAGCCTTCTAATATCGCTTCGTAACTTTAGCTTACTTATAGCTCGATTAAAATACGACTATCCTTTAACCGCCGCTCTATGCGCCTTTATATACAATCCTAAAATTACAAAAAAACCTAGAAAGTTCTTCATAAGAATTCTTGAATAATCTCACATAAAAAAAACGGTTGTAAACAACTGCCTTCTAGATTAAGCCAGACGAGCAATAAATCACTCGTGTCAGCCATGACGCAGCGCGGATAGGTCGCGAAGCTCCACCAACCAACACGCTCCCATGCGTTGCCCCGCCTCCCATGCGGCGTTGCTGCGAATCGTAACATTGCCCTCCTCCTAAGGCTGTTCGTCCCGAACAGATAGAGTTCCATGGTATCGTGCTAATCGATCCAAATGAACCACCTTCATCTTTGACCTGGGGGTCCGCTGGATCCTATACACCACATCATTAATCTTCTTTATAATTGTATAAGGTCCTTCCCAATTTTGGCTAAGTTTGGGCGACTTCCCCACCTTTCGCCGCGGATTGTATAGCCACACCAAATCACCATCCTGGAAGCCGCGGGAGTTAGCTAGTAAGTCATATCTTGCTTTGGCTCGATCACTGGATATCCGCAGTTTATTCCTGACTTGTTCATGAACATTGTCCAGCCTCTCTTTGAGCTCCTCCACAAAGTTCTCGGAGTTGAGCGAGTCTTTTTCTGGTGTTCCATACATCAAATCCGCAGGAAGCCTCATTTCCCTTCCGAACATTACTCTCGCCGGAGTATAACCAGTGGCTTCATGCGTAGAGCCTCGATATGCCATCAACATGAGAGGTAGATGTTGGTCCCAATCACGCTGATGATCTGCCACCATTTTAGACAGGTAATGTTCCATGGTCCGATTAAATCTCTCTACCATCCCATCCGACTGTGGATGCAAAGGAGTTGTCCTGGTCTTGCGAATTCCGAGAAGTTCCATGACCTTCTGGAAAACAGCCGATTCAAAATTTCGGCCCTGATCAGAATGAAGTTCGAGAGGGACTCCAAATCTGCAGAACATTTCATTTACTAGCACCGTTGCCACAGTCGTTGCTTCTTGATTAGGCAGGGCGTATGCTTCAGGCCATTTAGTGAAGTAATCCATGGCGACCAAGATGTATTTATTGCCCGACTCAGTCTGAGGAAACGGTCCCGCGATATCAATTGCTACCCTCTCGAATGGAGCACCTACAGTGTACTGCACCATCCGGCCGCGTGATCTTGTTTGAGGTCCTTTTGTGGCACAACAAACTTCGCACTTGCGGCACCAAGATTCGACGTCTTCATGATAATTCACCCAGTAGAACCGCTCTTTAATTTTGGCCAAGGTTTTATTGACCCCAAAATGACCTCCACTGGTTCCGTCGTGCATTTCCTGTAGTACGTCCGATTTTCTGCTACCAGGAACAACCAACTGACTGACTACGCTCTTGCCATCCGGACTCTCCCACGCTCTCTTCAGTAATCCATTTTCTATTTTAAGAGAGTGCCACTGGGCCCATAGCGCCTTCAGGTTTGGACTTTTACCAGCAATTTCTTGCCATTCTGGTCTCTTGTCGTCAGTCTTTGCAGACAGGATGGGTCCAATATCTGGATCATTCATTTGTTCTTCTCGAAGGGTCTGTGTGGTCCAGCCATCGTTTATTTCCACCGACGTTCTCCGTACAGAAGGAAGTCCCTCACGCTGCTCAGTTCTTTGACAATGCCGACAATCTTCTTTACATGGCCGTCTAGACAATGCATCGGCATTTCCGTGAGACCTTCCTGGTCGATGTTCAATTTGGAAATCGTACTGCTGCAGGCGCTCTATCCATCTGGCTATTTGACCTTCAGAGTTTTTCATCTGTAATAACCATTTCAAAGCTCCATGGTCAGTTCTAATCAGGAACCTTTTTCCATATAAATAGCGATGGTAATGTTCGACTGCTTTAACGATGGCCAACAGCTCCTTTCTAGTGACGCAATAGTTTCTTTCTGGCTTACTTAAAGTCTTACTGTAGTACTCAATGACCTTCTCTTGCCCGTTTTGTCTTTGAGAGAGTACTGCACCTAGACCAAGTTACTTGCATCCGTGTCCAGAATAAACAGTCCGTCCTTTATAGGGTAAGCCAAGATTGGACTAGAACAGAGGGCAGCTTTAAGCCCTGCAAACGCCTGACTGCAATCATGGTTCCACAAGAAGGGTGTTTTCTTTTCTGTTAATTTGTGCAGCGGTTTTGCGACGTCGGCGAATCCCTCTACAAATCTCCTGTAGTAAGTACATAGTCCCAGAAAGCTCCTTACTTCGTGTTTGTCTCGGGGAACTGGCCAATCTTTAATGGCAGATATTTTACTTTGGCTAGTTTTAATGCCTTGTTCTGAGATAGTATGCCCCAAGTACTCGACTTGCTTTTGGAATAGGCTGCATTTCTTGTAGTTTAACTTCAGGTGAGCATTCCGTAACTTGCTGAAGATTTCTCTTAAATTCTTCAAATGTTGTGTGTCTGCCCCCTCAAAACAAGTTCCATTAGTCGCTCGAAAGTTGATGGAGCATTGCACAATCCAAAAGGCATAACAGTGAACTGGTATAGCCCAGAACCAGTAGAAAATGCAGTCTTCTCTTTGTCTTCGGGAGCAATCTTTACTTGCCAATACCCACTTTTTAAATCTAGAGTGGAAAACCACTTTGATCCCGATAAAGTTGCTAAGGTGTCGTCTATACGTGGCAATGGGTAGCTGTCCTTCTTGGTCACGTCATTAAGTTTTCTGTAGTCAACACAGAACCGCGTTGAACCATCTTTCTTCTTAACAAGAACCACAGGCGACGACCATGGACTAGATGATTCTTCTATGACGCCCTCCTTTAACATTTCATCCAGCAAACTGTTAACTTCTTGTTGTTTAGCCAGAGGGACCCTTCGTGGGTGTTGTCGTATTGGCTGGGCATCTCCTGTGTTGATCTTATGGACAACTAAATCAGTTTGACTGTCGTTGCTCTTGAAGTCAAACATATCAGATTCATCCATAGCAAATTTTATGGCAGATTGAAGTTGTTCCCTTGACAGATGACTCCAATGTCGTTTGAAAGCATCAATAACCTCTGGGGAAGCTTGGTTAGAAGATTTAACTTTGGATGTCTCTGCTTCGACACAATTGCATACCCATTGCACAGGCTCATAATTGGCAAGAACTGTTCCTTCTTTGAGCTTGATGGTCTTTTCTCCAATATTTGCAACTCGTACTGGCATAGTCTTCTTCGTGTCGGTCAAAGTTCGTGCTACCATGATTTCAGTCGTCAAATCCAGGTTAGGTTCTATAAGTCCTATGGACCACCCAGGATCATTTTCAGAAGTCACTGTGATAATTTGTTCTGAATTTGGAGGAATTTTCACATCTTCCACCACCAGTAGACGGACACTAGTTTCCACATTTCCATTGGTTAATGCAAACTCCTCATCTCCAAATGTGAGAATATTCCGTTTGTGATCATAGGAGAATCCATGTTTCCTAATGAGATCCATTCCCAAAATAAACTCGTCTTTGATCCTGGCAACCAACACTTTATGCCGAACTTCGAGTCTTTCTCCAATAATGATGGTGACATCGGCTTCTCCGTCTATAGGGCAAGACTCCCCAGTGACTGATTTTAACATAATAGGATTGGGCAATGGTTGTATGATATATCCGACAAGTTTATCTGGCCTTACAATGGTCACATCTGCTCCTGTATCGATGGTAATCTGAATTTTCTGTCCCTTAATGCGTCCGGCCACTGCGAGACTTTTGCCACCCAAATTATTGACTTTAAAGATCCTGGGGGTCTTAATGGCCCCGGTCAATTGCCCCCTTGCATTGACCGGAATTAGTTTTCCTGGGACATAGGGCGTTCTTGGTCGCCGCTCGGTCTTCTAAACGACGGCGACGGACTTCTTGCCCTATTACGGCAGTTACTCTTGATGTGACCCAGTCTGCCGCAGTTAAAACATTTTATGCCCCGATTATCTGTTGATCGAGAAGTTCTTTCTAACAGGGCTTGCATATTGACTGCCATATCCTTCATCGCTTTATGTAAACTGGCCAAGGATTCAGCCATAGACGTATTCGCCTCTTCATTGCAAGTTGCCATTCTTACACGTGGAGATGAACTAGATGACACTCGTGACGCCTCGAATTCCAGGGCCCGAACTAGTGCCTCGCTGATATCCTTGGGCATTACTAGACGTAAGTGGTATCTCATGTCACTATCGCGAACTCCCTCAATGAACCTTTCGGCGGCAAATTGCATTTGAAAAGATTCAGGGGCCGATGGATATGCCAGGTGAATGAGTCTGTCTATGTCCGCCTCAAATTCTTGTAAGGATTCACCTGACTTTTGCTGTCTCATCCTCAGCTGGGCCTGGAACACGGTTTCTTTGTGCTCATTTCCAAATCGTAGTTGCAGAGTGTGTACTAAAGCTGCATAATTACTTTGATCAGCTGCCGACAGAGATTGGAGTAATTCAGCTGCTTTTCCACGAAGTGCTACCACTAGTGATGTAGCTTTCTGGGGCTCGGACCAACCATTAGCTTTTGCAGCTGCCTCAAACTGAGTTTTATAAATTTCCCAGGCCGTAGTACCGTCATAATCAGGAGGGTTAATTTTAGCGTTGGCTGTGCTAAAACTCTGTAGACACGGTGTCGTCCTCAAGTTGTTCCCGGAATTTCTTTTCTAGCTCGAGAACCCTCTGGTTGACGTCGTTGACGGATTGCATTATTCTTTCTTCTAATTGTTGCTCCCTAGCTGCGAGATGGTTCACTAATTCTTCTTTGAACCGTTTCTGTTCTTCCTTCTCTTGTTGATAACGTCTTTCCTGCTCTTCCTTCTGTTCTTGATAACGTCTTTCCTGCTCTTCTTTCTGTTGTTGATAACGTCGCTCCTGTACTCGATCACGTCTTTCTTGTTCCTCTTTTTGTTCCTTATAATGTTTTTCCTGCTCTTCTTTTTGTTCTACATAACGACGCTCCTGTATTTGATCACGTTTTTCCTGTTCTTCCCTCTGTTGTTGTATAAGGGAAAGCAGGGCGGCAAGTTGATCCTCCATCGCTTGATGCTGGCTTCTGGTAACTGGCATAAACACGAAATGTCCGGCAATGAAGCACTCACTTACAGTTCAGTAATATTAGTTCTCAAATTCTTACTGGAATCGCACTTCTGACACCAATTGTTGCGAACTCGGGGTTCAATAATTGCAGTGTAACGATTTAACACGAAAACACTATTTATTTATTCCACAAATACCCACGACTACTAAATAACTCGCTACTTTCACACTTTATAGCCTTCTAATATCGCTTCGTAACTTTACCTTACTTATAGCTCGATTAAAATACGACTATCCTTTAACCGCCGCTCTATGCGCCTTTATATACAATCCTAAAATTACAGAAAAACCTAGAAAGTTCTTCATAAGAATTCTTGAATAATCTCACATAAAAAAAACGGTTGTAAATAACTGCCTTCTAGATTAAGCCAGACGAGCAATAAATCACTCGTGTCAGCCATGACGCAGCGCGGATAGGTCGCGAAGCTCCACCAACCAACACGCTCCCATGCGTTGCCCCGCCTCCCATGCGGCGTTGCAGCGAATCGTAACATTATGTAATAAAACACATTTTAACTTATCACTAAATTTTTCAGAAATAGACTAGTGGTCCAATATAACAAAAATTAATACTTAGGTATAGTTTTATATTATTCAACTCCCCTCTCGGGGTCCCTATAGATTTTAAAACAAGGAACTTTTTTTTACCGTCTTTTACCGTACTTCTTAACAATTTAAGTTAAAGGAAAAGTAAGCCTTCAGCAGGATTTGAATCTAACAACTGAACTATGAAAGCACCTTTATGGTGTTATGTGCGGGTGTATGCAAGATTATGTACTTGAGTTGATTTTTTTGTACTTATTTGATCGCAATGTGGGTACTATGTATTATTTTAGGTGACGGCGGACTCGTTAAAGGAGCAAGGAAATAAAGCCATCAAGGAAAACAAATTGGGGGAAGCCATTTTGCATTACACGGCTGCTATAAAACTAGACCCCCAAAACTACGTTCTATATAGCAACCGCTCTTTTGCACACCTTATGATGAAACACTATTACTTAGCGCTAAACGACGCCAAAGAAACTATCACGTTAAATCCCTTATGGCCAAAGGGTTACTTTCGAAAAGGTTAGTACTTAGTAAATCCAAATTGTGTGATCATTTTTGATATTGCCTTCTAAATAGTTATAGTTTAAGTTTTTATACAAGCGTGCTTCTGCTTTTACTTTTCTCTGGATAGTGCCTTACCGATAAGTAGCAGTTCTACGTTCAATTTAATTAATTTCAACCAAAAGAAGTGAAAATGAGGTGGTACCTGTATAGTAAACAGTTCTTCTTCTCGTGCCGTGGTATCACGAAAGCTTTTTATGGTCAATCCAGCGTCTTCCCTCCACTTTCCCCTGCATAATTTTCTTCTTTTGATGGAAGGCAGCAGTATGCGATCTGTACCCATCCTTCTTAATACTTCCTTGTTGGTAGTATGTGACGTCCAAGTCACCCGTAATATCCTACGATAGCACCATAGTTCGAACGCCTCTAACTTATTCATAGCATTGACCCTTAAAGTCCACGTTTCACTGGCGTAGAGCAAGATCGACCATACGACATTTCAACACTTTCTGACGTGTGCTCAACGCTAGATGTGTATTAGTTAAAACCGTTTTCCAGTTATTGAATGCGCTTCTTGCCATTTCAATTCTGACTCCGATTTCCATGTCTGGTTCATTGCTGGAATTTATCCAACAGCCGAGATATTTGAAACGGTCAACCCTCGCTATGTCGTTGTTCTCGACTGTTAGTGTGGTATTCGGCTCTATATTGATTTTGCCCACTGCTATCCATTTGGTCTTGAGAGCGTTTATGCTTAGCTCTTTGTCTTTACACGTTTGGTTTACTCGATTAAGGAGTGTTTGCAGATCTTCAAATATTCTCAGCAAGAAGGGCCGTGTCATCGGCGTATTTGATGTTGTTAATAATTTCGCCACCAATCTTGACACCAGTGTTGCTATTCTCCAAGGCCTCCTTGAAAATCTGCTCAGAGTAAATGTTGAACAATGATGGTGAGAGTACGCATCCTTGGCGAACGCCGCGCTGAATGGCGATTGGTTCTGTAATTGTCTGGTCGACTTTTATTCTCACTGTTTGATTACAGTATAGATGTTTTAATATTTTTACATCCTGATGGTCAATGTCGATGACATCTAGGTACTCAAATAATTTTCGGTGATCCACAGAGTCAAAAGCCCTCGGGAAGTCAATAAAGCACACAAATATATTTTTTCGAAATTCCCAGAATTTTTGGAGTAATATGTTCATGCAGAATAAAGCTTCTCGCGTTCCCATGCCTCCCCTAAAT
The DNA here is from genome assembly GCA_951812265.1 of Taphrorychus bicolor. NCBI lineage: Eukaryota > Metazoa > Arthropoda > Insecta > Coleoptera > Curculionidae > Taphrorychus > Taphrorychus bicolor. The sequence continues at coordinate 31,220,325 of OX638299.1, forward strand.
CCGAACTGTGCTCTACATACTATTCTTTCACAGGCCGAGTAGATCCTATTAAGTATAATTTTCAAAAATATTTTCAAAGTGAGTGACTCATTAGGGATATTAGTCTGTACTCTTCGCATGTGTTTAGTTCGCTCTTTTTGGGGAGGGGGACAAATGTGGACTCTAGTCAATCATTTGGTATCTGGCCGGATAGATATATAATGTTAAAGAACTCTGTCAGTTTCTGAAGCTACTTTCATCCAGAAGTTTGATTACGTCTGCAGGAATTTCATCCGGATCAGGGGCTTTATTTGATTTAGTTAGCTTAATGGCTCTCTCTACTTCTGCTTTCAGTATGGGAAGAAGTGCCGCAGATCTTTCTACCTATAGCACGATGTGATTCCGATTGGGCGATATTTCCGTTAGGCGTTTTAAACATATCCCTAATATAGTCTCTCCATAGACATAGCACAGAGCACTCTGGGATCAGAATTATGTCTCCCATCCGAAGTTTTTAATGAATTTATATGTCTTTTTTGTATTTGCCAGCAGCTTTTTTGAGTTCCTTGTGAAGGTTTAAATCATCGTGGGTTTCCTGTAAATGTTTTATTTTTTGGCAGGATTCCTGTAGCCATATCTCTGTAGCCTCTCTGGTTTTTCGCCGAATTGTTTGGTGGTAGATTTCCCTATACTTTTAGTTGTTTCTGTTTTTGCACTGTCGTCTTTGCTCCATGAGTCCCAGAATTTCGGCCGTCATCCACTCTTGTTTGGCTTGTAGTGTTCGTTGCCGAAGAGGTTTTATGGTAAAATAAGCCTTCTAGTACCTAGTGGTATTTTGAGTACATTCCAGGCCTTATCAGAATTCTCTGGTATAGTAGTGATCTGGTGTACTGAATTATTGATTTCTTGGACTAAGTTCTCTTTAATTGTCGGTTGCTTTAGTAGTTGCGTCTATAGTAATATACATCTAAAGTGTGGGTCTTGTCTATGACCTTCCTCCTTTTTAGTTTTAATCTTAACTTTGCGACTAGCGGATTATGATCGAAGTTCACGTCTGCTCCGGGGTAAGTTTTAAGTGATATCATCGAGTTCTTGAAACGATTATTAAGCAACATAAAGTCAGTTTGGTTCCGTATTATTGTTCCATCGTTATCTTTTGGTGATAATCATGTATATAATCGACGTTTCGGAAGTTGGAAGCAAGTGTTCATTATAACGAGCTCGTTTCCTGGCAAAACTCGATGAGACGCGATCCTCTGTCATTCCTGTCGCCCAGTCCATATTTTCCGGTGACGCCATCAGTCATTGCATTACCAACTTTGGCGCTGCGTTCACCTAAAATTAGTGTTATTTTATGTTTTTTTGTGTATTTCAGTGCCTCTGTGGTCTGTTGGTAGAATTCCTCAACTTCACAATCAGGACTCTTCGTAGTTGGGGCGTATACTTGGATCAAATTCAATCCCACTGGTTTTGTGCTTATCTGCAGCAGCATTACTCTGTCACTTATGGGGACAAAATTCTTAATGGCTTTGGACAAGCTGTCTTTGAGGGCGATGGCCAGGCCAGTCTTATGCTGTCCATTTTGCTTACCTGACTAATGAACTGAATAGCCCATAGATTTCAGGAATCCAGAGTCTGTCCATCTCACCTCCCACAGACCCCTGATATCGATATTAAGTCTGCGCCTTTCCTGTATTAAATTGTCTAGACGACCTGCTTCATATATAGCGTTCTTATGGTCCAAGTTGCTAACTTAAATAATTTATCTGTTTGTTTATTTCTCCTCCCGGGGATTCTTAGCACCCCTGTTCCATTAAAGGAACGCCGGGGACTCGGGGCCGTTTGATTATCTGTATTGTTCATGGTGATTTTACTAGAGGTATCCAGCAGGATCTTTAATGTAGTGGTTCCTCCTTGCCGCCGTCTACATCTCAATGCCGTTGACTAATACGATAGTTCTTCCGCCTTCGAGGCCAATTTCTTAGCCCCAGGATTGTGCCCTACTTTTATTAGCTCTTCCACCCGAAGCTCTTGGCCAATAAAAGGAAATCGGCGATCATTCGGTCCCTACCTGCTTTGGCGTTACCCGCCTTCTACCACAAGGAGGTGCAGGTTCGGATCTTTCTTTCATTGGGGTAAGAGCCAAAAGGCATTGTCTGACCCCTCCAGAGCTTTAGAAGGCAATAAACCGTTACTATATGGTAGTTTTATAGTATTGTTGCGAACTCGGGCTTCATAAATTCCAGTGCAACGATTTAACACGAAAACACTATTTATTTATTCCACAAATACACTCGACTACTAAATAACTCACTACTTAACACTTTATAGCCTTCTATTATCGCTTCGTAACTTTAGCTTACTTATAGCTCGCTTAAAATAAGACTATCCTACTCAACCGCCGCTCTCTGCGCCTTTTATAGCCAACCAACACGCTCCCATGCGTAGCCCCGCCTCCCATGCGGCGTTGCTGCGAATCGTAACATTGCCCTCCTCCTAAGGCTGTTCGTCCCGAACAGATAGAGTTCCATGGTATCGTGCTAATCGATCCAAATGAACGACCTTCATCTTTGACCTAGGGGTCCGCTGGATCCTATACACCACATCATTAATCTTCTTTATAATTGTATAAGGTCCTTCCCAATTTTGGCTAAGTTTGGGCGACTTCCCCACCTTTAGCCTCGGATTGTATAACCACACCAAATCACCATCCTGGAAGCCGCGGGAGTTAGCTAGTAAGTCATATCTTGCTTTGGCTCGATCACTGGATATCCGCAGTTTATTCCTGACTTGTTCATGAACATTGTCCAGCCTCTCCTTAAGCTCCTTCACAAAATTCTCAGAGTTAAGTGAGTCTTTTTCTGGTGTTCCATACATCAAATCTGCAGGAAGCCTCATTTCCCTCCCGAACATCACTTTCGCCGGAGTATAACCAGTGGCTTCATGCGTAGAGCCTCGATATGCCATCAACATGAGAGGTAGATGTTGGTCCCAATCACGCTGATGATCTGCCACCATTTTAGACAGGTAATGTTCCATGGTCCGATTAAATCTCTCTACCATCCCATCCGACTGTGGATGCAAAGGAGTTGTCCTGGTCTTGCGAATTCCTAGAAGTTCCATGACCTTCTGGAAAACAGCCGATTCAAAATTTCGGCCCTGATCAGAATGAAGTTCGAGAGGGACTCCAAATCTGCAGAACATTTCATTTACTAGCACCGTTGCCACAGTCGTTGCTTCTTGATTAGGCAGAGCGTATGCTTCAGGCCATTTAGTGAAGTAATCCATGGCGACCAAGATGTATTTATTGCCCGACTCAGTTTGAGAAAACGGTCCCGCGACATCAATTGCTACCCTCTCGAATGGAGCACCTACAGTGTACTGCACCATCCGGCCGCGTGATCTTGTTTGAGGTCCTTTTGTGGCACAACAAACTTTGCACTTGCGGCACCAAGATTCGACGTCTTCATGATAATTCACCCAGTAGAACCGCTCTTTAATTTTGGCCAAGGTTTTATTGACCCCAAAATGACCTCCACTGGTTCCGTCGTGCATTTCCTGTAGTACGTCCGATTTTCGGCTACCAGGAACAACCAACTGACTGACTACGCTCTTGCCATCCGGACTCTCCCACGCTCTCTTCAGTAATCCATTTTCTATTTTAAGAGAGTGCCACTGGGCCCATAGCGCCTTCAGGTTTGGACTTTTACCAGCAATTTCTTGCCATTCTGGTCTCTTGTCGTCAGTCTTTGCAGAGAGGATGGGTCCAATATCTGGATCATTCATTTGTTCTTCTCGAAGGGTCTGTGTGGTCCAGCCATCGTTTATTTCCACCGACGTTCTCCGTACAGAAGGAAGTCCCTCACGCTGCTCAGTTCTTTGACAATGCCGACAATCTTCTTTACATGGCCGTCTAGACAATGCATCGGCATTCCCGTGAGACCTTCCTGGTCGATGTTCAATTTGGAAATCGTACTGCTGCAGGCGCTCTATCCATCTGGCTATTTGACCTTCAGAGTTTTTCATCTGTAATAACCATTTCAAAGCTCCATGATCAGTTCTAATCAGGAACCTTTTTCCATATAAGTAGCGATGGTAATGTTCGACTGCTTTAACGATGGCCAACAGCTCCTTTCTAGTGACGCAATCGTTTCTTTCTGGCTTACTTAAAGTCTTACTGTAGTACTCAATGACCTTCTCTTGCCCGTTTTGTCTTTGAGAGAGTACTGCACCTAGACCACAGTTACTTGCATCCGTGTCCAGAATAAACAGTCCGTCCTTTATAGGGTAAGCCAAGATTGTACTAGAACAGAGGGCAGCTTTAAGCCTTGCAAACGCCTGACTGCAATCATGGTTCCACAAGAAGGGTGTTTTCTTTTCTGTTAATTTGTGCAGCGGTTTTGCGATGTCGGCGAATCCCTCTACAAATCTCCTGTAGTAAGTACATAGTCCCAAAAAGCTCCTTACTTCGTGTTTGTCTCGGGGAACTGGCCAATCTTTAATGGCAGATATTTTACTTTGGCTAGTTTTCATGCCTTGTTCTGAGATAGTATGCCCCAAGTACTCGACTTGCTTTTGGAATAGGCTGCATTTCTTGTAGTTTAACTTCAGGTGAGCATTCCGTAACTTGCTGAAGATTTCTCTTAAATTCTTCAAATGTTCGTCAAAATTACGTCCCATGACAATTATGTCATCCAAGTATACCAGGCAAGTTTTCCAAGTCAGCCCCCTCAAAACAAGTTCCATTAGTCGCTCGAAAGTTGATGGAGCATTGCACAATCCAAAAGGCATAACAGTGAACTGGTATAGCCCAGAACCAGTAGAAAATGCAGTGTTCTCTTTGTCTTCGGGAGCAATCTTTACTTGCCAATACCCACTTTTTAAATCTAGAGTGGAAAACCACTTTGATCCCGATAAAGTTGCTAAGGTGTCGTCTATACGTGGCAATGGGTAGCTGTCCTTCTTGGTCACGTCATTAAGTTTCCTGTAGTCAACACAGAACCGCGCTGAACCATCTTTCTTCTTAACAAGAACCACAGGCGACGACCATGGACTAGATGATTCTTCTATGACGCCCTCCTTTAACATTTCATCCAGCAAACTGTTAACTTCTTGTTGTTTAGCCAGAGGGACCCTTCGTGGGTGTTGTCGTATTGGCTGGGCATCTCCTGTGTTGATCTTATGGACAACTAAATCAGTTTGACTGTCGTTGCTCTTGAAGTCGAACATATCAGATTCATCCATAGCAAATTTTATGGCAGATTGAAGTTGTTCCCTTGACAAATCACTCCAATGTCGTTTGAAAGCATCAATAACCTCTGGGGAAGCTTGGTTAGAAGATTTAACTTTGGATGTCTCTGCTTCGACACAATTGCATACCCATTGCACAGGCTCATAATTGGCAAGAACTGTTCCTTCTTTGAGCTTGATGGTCTTTTCTCCAATATTTGCAACTCGTACTGGCATAGTCTTCTTCGTGTCGGTCAAAGTTCGTGCTACCATGATTTCAGTCGTCAAATCCAGGTTAGGTTCTATAAGTCCTATGGACCACCCAGGATCATTTTCAGAAGTCACTGTGATAATTTGTTCTGAATTTGGAGGAATTTTCACATCTTCCACCACCAGTAGACGGACACTAGTTTCCACATTTCCATTGGTTAATGCAAACTCCTCATCTCCAAATGTGAGAATATTCCGTTTGTGATCATAGGAGAATCCATGTTTCCTAATGAGATCCATTCCCAAAATAAACTCGTCTTTGATCCTGGCAACCAACACTTTATGCCGAACTTCGAGTCTTTCTCCAATAATGATGGTGACATCGGCTTCTCCGTCTATAGGGCAAGACTCCCCAGTGACTGATTTTAACATAATAGGATTGGGCAATGGTTGTATGATATATCCGACAAGTTTATCTGGCCTTACAATGGTCACATCTGCTCCTGTATCGATGGTAATCTGAATTTTCTGTCCCTTAATGAACCTTTCGGCGGCAAATTGCATTTGAAAAGATTCAGGGGCCGATGGATATGCCAGGTGAATGAGTCTGTCTATGTCCGCGTCAAATTCTTGTAAGGATTCACCTGACTTTTGCTGTCTCATCCTCAGCTGGGCCTGGAACACGGTTTCTTTGTGCTCATTTCCAAATCGTAGTTGCAGAGTGTGTACTAAAGCTGCATAATTACTTTGATCAGCTGCCGACAGAGATTGGAGTAATTCAGCCGCTTTTCCACGAAGTGCTACCACTAGTGATGTAGCTTTTTGGGGCTCGGACCAGCCATTAGCTTTTGCAGCTGCCTCAAATTGGGTTTTATAAATTTCCCAGGCCGTAGTACCGTCATAATCAGGAGGCTTAATTTTAGCGTTGGATGTGCTAAAACTCTCTGTAGACACGTTGTCGTCCTCAAGTTGTTCCCGGAATTTCTTTTCTAGCTCGAGAACCCTCTGGTTGACAGCTTCGAGTCCTTCGTTAACGCCGTTAAGGGATTCGTTAACGGACTGTATTATTCTTTCTTCCAATTGTTGCTCCCTAGCTGCGAGATGGTTCACTAATTCTTCTTTAAACCGTTTCTGTTCTTCCTTTTTTTCTTGATAATGTTTTTTCTGCTCTTCCTTCTGTTCTTGATAACGTCGCTCCTGTATTTGATCACGTTTTTCCAGCTCTTCTTTCTGTTCTAGATAACGTCTTTCCTGTACTTGATCACGTTTTTCCTGTTCTTCTTTTTGTTCTTTATAACGTTTTTCTTGCTCTTCCTTCTGTTGTTGCATAAGGGACAGCAGGGCGGCAAGTTGATCCTCCATTGCTTGATGCTGGCTTCTGGTCACTGGCATAAACACGTAATGTCCGGCAATGAAGCACTCACTTACAGTTCAGCAATATTAGTCCTCAAATTCCCACTGGAATCGCACTTCTGACACCAATTGTTGCGAACTCGGGGTTCATAAATTCCAGTGCAACGATTTAACACGAAAACACTATTTATTTATTCCACAAATACATTCGACTACTAAATAACTCACTACTTAACACTTTATAGCCTTCTATTATCGCTTCGTAACTTTAGCTTACTTATAGCTCGCTTAAAATAAGACTATCCTACTCAACCGCCGCTCTATGCGCCTTTTATATACAATCCTAAAATTACAGAAAAATCTAGAAAGTTCTTTATAAGAATTCTTGAATAATCTCACATAAAAAAAAAACGGTTGTAAACAACTGCCTTCTAGATTAAGCCAGACGAGCAATAAATCACTCGTGTCAGCCATGACGCAGCGCGGATAGGTCGCGAAGCTCCACCAACCAACACGCTCCCATGCGTAGCCCCGCCTCCCATGCGGCGTTGCTGCGAATCGTAACAGTATTCAAGCGCCGTTTTTTTTTTTAAATTGTGGGTTTGTTAGTTGTTGGAACGTTTTCCGACAGTGAACTGTGTATAAATTATCTGCTGTTGATCTTAATATACCCGTTTTTTAACAAAAAAAAAAAAACAAACAAAAAATTAGGTGGTGCCTGGATAGTAAACAATTACCGTTTTGTTATTTCATCCTCTGCTCTCACACAGCCAACGTGGTAGTTTTTAGGTTAGAACAGCCCATATAGTAAGTTGCTCGGTGGAACATCTATCTCTTTCAAATAATATAAGAGACGTCCCGTAATTCTTTCAAACACTCACCTACAACCAAATGTCAAGGAGATGTGTTGTTCCAAAAGCAGCATACGGTTCCTGCACTGCCTGCGCGTTATTAATATCGGTTATTCATTAAACTTTTTGAGAAAAATTCAATCATTTTGACTTTTTTCTGCTTAGCCATTTTCGGTTCATCAATGTAGTGCATCATGGGAGTCCCTATAACGATCTTTAAGTAGAAGAAAACGGTTAAATGCTTCAGAAACGGCTTTAAAAAAAATGTTCTACGGCTAAAGGTGGTTGTCCATCTTTAAGTTAAGATGTTCACAGATTTTGTTCTAATATTCGCACAAACGCCCTTATCTACTATTCTTATTCCGCCTTAGGAAAAGTGGAATATGCAACGAGTCAGTACATGGACGCCTATGAATCGTACCAAGAGGCGCTTCGATTTAAACCACAGGACACGGTCATATTACAATCATTGGAAAACGCGGGTAAACAAATACTGAAGCAAAAAAAGATGGACAAAGACATTCCGTGGGTGGGAGCGGGCATGGGCATCATTATTGGGGTATTTTTGTTGGTAGCTGAATACGTGACTTCTCGAGCCTTAACGGTCAGTATTTCGATTTTGAAAGCACAAAAAAATCAGTTTTTTGAGCCTAAGGAGTTTTATTTCACAAATATGTGCAACGTATTATTTCTTTTATGTAGCATCCATTGTTGATGGCTTTCATAACGATCGCAATGTCACTTTCTGGGTATGCAATCGCAAAGTTTTGGAGGGCGTACGTGAAAAGTCAACGAAGAAGTTTACTTCACGCGCCTCCCGACTTAAGTAGGTCTTAAAATCAAATTCGGTTGTTTAACTTTTTCATTACGTTTTCTATTAGCAGTAGATGAAGTTGGTGGGGGGAAGGACGAAGAGGAGAAGGAGGGTAAGCGAAGGACACCGAGGTACACTAAGTCGCAAGCTAGAATGAGGTATCGAAAGGGTAAGTCTTAAGGAGATAAAGTTGTTTTCCACAAACGGTGTTCACTGTTTTTTCTTATGGCTGTTTCTATTTAGCATCTAATTAATATAGTAAAAAGTTGGTGTAGGTATCATGTAAATTTTATATATTTTCCGAGATGTGTAAGAAACCCTTATTTCCTAATACATATAAGTATAGAGTGTTCATTAGTAAGTCATGAAGTTTGCGGTGAAATGTAGCCCCCCTGTCTTCTGCTACTAAAATAAGTCGCAAAGCTAATGAAGGAGGCATTGTTTTGAACATACACCCAGAACTTGTCGTTCTGAATTTAAATCAATTATGTCACGGACTAATTTTCAAGGTGGGTGTTCTTGGTGATATCAAGTTTGTACTAGTCGAGTTATTCATACATTTTTTCAATGCAATATTTTAGTAGTATCTATTATTTTTTCGTGCTTATGCAGATAGAGCCTTATTATTGGTAATCACAACATGCTTAAGGTAGCTCTATAATTATTATTAATAATAAAGCAAAGACAGTACATACCAAGAGACGCAAGTCAACGTTAAGATTTGGTGCCCTGTAGTGTGTGTGCGCCAATGAGCGTTTCTAAGTCTCGATTCGTCTTTAAATGGTTACCAAGGAGTCCGTTTACTTCGGCTGCCTTTGTGTGGTTGTCTTTGATTAGTGCACTTTTTTGTATATAGAAGTACATTAGGTTTTTACGTTGAAGGGTTCGAATATAATAAATTTAAACTTGACTCATAAGAAAAAACTTAATTATTTTGTATTAAACTGTTTTCGAATTATGTGTGTTTATTTATTTTTATGTTCTTCCGTTCCATTGTTCGAGATAGCTGTATTAATTTTTTTACAATACGTAGAGTACGTACTTTCCAGAGATGAAGTTCTTTTAGATGAAGTTATATTATTACAAAAACCTGCTAGTTACTCAAGATTATATTTATCCCAACTGGTGACATATTGTTATACTCTACATGGGTTCTTCGTTAAGTGAGATTCGGAATTAACAGAAGAAACTTTAGTTACACCAAATAATGGACAATTATGCATGATGAACGCCGTATGTTCGAATATATCGAAAATCGAGTTGTTGGTGCCAAACGCTTTTTTTTTGCTTTGATTTAGGTACCGAAAAAATAGAATGGTCCCGTTTCTTGGCCGGAAGTCCGGCACTCTTGAGACTCTCATCACGTAATGTTGTCGTCAGCGCACGTCATACAAGCGTCATAGCAACTTAACGCAGGACCGGATATTGATTATGTCGATTGTTTTTGGTTTTTGTTAGGTTGGAATTTAAGTTTTAAAAAACCTTGCAGCTAGGTCAGCTAAGTGTTAAGAGCCCTAGCGTTGTAGCTAGGAGATGGATGTAAGTTCGATACTGGATTGGATTGGAAATAAGAAGTAATAAAAATATGACAGTGACAGCTGTTATGCACTAATTTGACATAAGACGTCACTTCCGGCGAATATCGTCACTAGTTTAAATTTCAGAAGGGGGACAAAACTGTAAAACAAGAGGGAGTGTCCTGATTAGCGCGATGAGCGGACTTTATCAAAATCAGCTGTTCTGGAATGTTAATTGAACACCTCGTATACTGTCGTCACCATAAGGAGCGAAAGTGTCACTTTTCTGACGAAGCTGTGCAACCACACGGGTGAGTTAGAAAAGTCACTTTAACTCCGAATAAAACATATTAATTTTTTTCCAAACCTTTGAATTATTTTGTTTGTCTTTTGTTTTAATGTTTTTCGTTTTTGTTTTATTTCTGGAGATGGGTTTTCACCCGGTTTTTTCATTTTTGAGGGTTCATTCCCTAAAAAACAGGTTTGACACATTTTTTTGGGGCATCTTGTATACTGTATATTTCAAAATAATTTTAAAATGTGCACCTTGAGACATTTATAAATAATCTACACAATTTTTTTTCCATCTAAATATATTAGGTAATAAAAGATATACGCCTTTACCACACCAATGGGCCACCCCTGTACAGAGACATATTCCTGGCACATGAGAGGCAGCTACAAAAGCTACATCATTAGTGGTAGCACTTCGTGGAAAAGCGGCTGAATTACTCCAATGTCTATCGGCAGCTGATCAAAGTAATTATGCAGCTTTAGTACACTCTCTGCAACTACGATTTGGAAATGAGCACAAAAAAACATCGGTGTGCCAGGCTCAGCTGAGGATGAGACAGCAAAAGTCAGGTGAATCCTTACAAGAATTTGAGGCGGACATAGACAGACTAATTCACCTGGCATACCCATCCGCCCCTGAATGTTTTCAAACGCATTTTGCCGCCGAAAGGTTCATTGAGGGAGTTCGCATAGTGACATGAGTTACCACTTACGTCAAGTAAGGCTCAGTAATATCAGCGAGGCACTAGTTCGGGCCCTGGAATTCGAGGCGTCACGATTGTCATCTAGTTCTTCTCCACGTGTAAGAATGGCAACTTGCGAAGACGAGAAGTATACGTCTATGGCTGAATCCAGGGGAAGTCTAGATAAAGCGATGAAGGATATGGCAGTCAATAAGCAAGCCCTGTTGGGAAGAATTCCTCTATCAACAGGCAATTGGGGCATAAAATATTTTAACTGCGGCAAACTGGGTCACATCAAGAGTAACTGCCGTAATAGGCCAAAAAGTCCGTCGCCGTCGTTTAGAAGACCGAGCAGCGACCAAGACCGCCCTAGATTCCAGGAAAAACTAATTCCCGTCAATGTAAGGGGGCAATTGACCGGGCTCGTTAAGACCCCCAGGATCTTTGAAGTCAATAATTTGGGTGGCAAAGGTCTTACAATGGCCGGGCGCATTAAGGCACAGGAGATCCAAATTGAACATCGACCAGGAAGGTCTCACGGAAATGCCGATGCATTGTCTAGACGGCCTTGTAAAGACGTTAGTCGGCATTTTCTAAGAACTGAGCAGCGCAATTTACCTAAAGTAATGATATTCTTGTTGGATTTAAGGATTATCACCTGTATATCACACGTGTATCACGCTCCAAGGTTTGTTTTGCACCGCCCTGGCTTGGAATCGAATAAACTATAACATCAAATGATACTAAATTGCGATTCGCCACTTGATATGCTCTGACGATTTTTTTTATTAAGTTTTCTAATGTTAATTTTTTTTTAATTTAAACTTGTTTGCTACCTCCAGTCCTAACTCCATGCTTTTTGTGCATGACGTCACTGCTTCTCCTAGCCACCAACCACAAGCTCTCTCAAGCATGCTTAAAGGTAATGCTCTCTTATGTTATTATTGAATGACCCGGGGAAAAAAATACCAAGACCCACTGGGAGGAAAAGGGAAGGTGAAAAGAATTAAATTTTTGCTATTTTGATAACAAAAGTACGAAATAAAAAATATTTTATTGAATCAACCAATAAACTAAAAAAGCACTTAGAATTAATGTGAATGTTCTATGTTCGTCTTTATGGGAGTTTACTTTAGCTTACTTATAGCTCGATTAAATGAGAATACTCTAACGGCGGCGCTATTCGCCTTTTATACAAAATCCTAAAAATATAGAAAAGCCTAGAACATTCTTAGAAGAAAAATAACTGCGTTGTAAATAAATAGAGCAATAAATCACTGGTGACACTCCCCAAGTGTAATAATGCCGCAGCGCCCGGATAGGCCGCGTGCCGCGAATGTCCAACCTCCAATGTCGCTCCGCCTCGCTGATAATCCACGCCCACAACCGCCGCTTGCCGTAACGCGGTGCTTTAAAAAAAGTTGGGAAAAAAATCCGGGTAAAAACCCAAAATTGGGTTCAAAGGTTTTTTGAGAATTTTCCCTTCGCCCATCTATATTTATTTCTCTACAACTGTTACACCAAGTTGCGCATACCGCATTCTTTCCTTGCTTCACTGCAGAAAATATTTCAAAATTTTCAAAATTTATGTAGTACCGCCCTGAAGTCCTTCCTTAATTTTTAATTTTCAACTTTGAACTTCCACAACCAAAACTACCATAGGTTCAAATGTTTGGGAGATAGACCCCATCATCAGTGATCGATTTTCCTCAAAACCAAAAAAATAATACTCATCTTACCATGTGATTTGATACTTCACATCTTGTTTTCCACAATGTCTATGACAATGTGAATGAATTGTAATATCTAAGTTTAGAGGATAGAGAGAACAATGGACAACAAAAAACAATTAGTTCAACAAATATTTTATTTCAGTCAAAAATACAATAAACCAGTTTGTGCCAAAAAACTGCACTGCAATATACTAAAAGGTAATATTTTATGCTTATTTAACAATCTGTTTCTTCCAGAGAACAATTGATTTTAAAACTCAAATGTTTGAAGAGTACATTACTTAAACCAATCTAAAAGTATTGTATCATCTTGGCTCACAAAAAAAACTAGAGCTATATGTATAATTCCTATAGAAATCATGGCATTTTGCAGTGGTTATTAAAAAATAATATTATTACTATAACAGTCCATATTAATCATACCCAGAAGGCCTAATCACAGGTCTTTTAGGTACAATTTGACAGTTTTTTTACTGTATCTACAAGATGCTTTACATCTCACAGTTTAGTCCCTATTCATCCAAATCACAATTTTCAGCAGAAAATATGCTATGCCAAAACCGGCTATTATTTTCTCTTTTTGGAGTCTGTTCACATTTTCTAATTCTAAAGCCATAACTCTCCGATTCAACTTAGCCAGTTGCCGTCTGAGGTGGACAACCTCTTCAGCAGGAGTTAGACTGTCACCTCCACTTCCTAAAACCATTTCCAAATTAACTGGAATTATTTATAAAACAAAAGCAAATTTTACCTATAGGGGGAGTTGATGTGTCTCTGAAAGACCCTGTCATTGAATACACAGAGTCATTTAAGTTGAGTTGAATTTTTTGCTTTGGTTTCACTACTGGCAGTTGATCTTCAGGTTCTGAATCTCCATCATAATCCTCAATTCCTAAACACATATTGTGGCTTTACGATAAATACTTTCTAATTGCAATTTTGAGGGTTGTTTCAGTTACCTGGAAATGGGTATTTATCCAAGGTTAGAGTTCTAGGAGGAGTGGCCACTCGTGGTAAGTTGGCTGGGTAGGGTTCAGAAGCTGACACCAATAATGAGTTATCAAATGCAATTTCCCTGGGTGGAGCCCTTGTACCTTAAATTAATAGTGAAGTGAGTGCAGGATTTGGTGCTTTTGATACTTTATAGATATATGGATTTTTCTGCATTTAGATAATACAAAAGATTCTAAAAACATGTGATATATTTACCAAGATCTAGGTTGAAGAATATTTAAAATTGGACTTATATAGGTTTGTAGACTTTTAAATGAAAGAATTGACAAATTTATGATTTTTGTAGGTTATTTAATATAAGTACAGCTTTTAAAGGGCCATTAAATAGAAAAATCACTTGACTTTTCAGAATTCCATTAATGAAACCTTGAGAAATACGATTTTATTAAAAAACTAAGTTTAAACAAAACATAAGTACAAAATACACCAGATAAGGAAAAAACATTTTTTTTTTGTCTGAGGAAAGTTGTTCTTGCAACTGTCTTCTATCCTCTGTCCTCTCTATGGAGCAGATGATTGATGGGCCCCTAATTTACCTGATATCTCTTACCTACATGTTGATCCTGTCCAATCACCAATATCCTCTCAGGAACCTGCATGTTGAAATTGTCCCGAGCCCAGGAGCCTCGAAGGTCCCCATTCAAATCATTGTTGAAGCTTATTTTCTGAGGCACCTTCATTTTCTGATTAATTTCCACTTTGAAGTCGGCATCGGTCACAAAGGCATCCTCTATATAATGGGAAGGACTAGTATTTGAAGACATTGTTCGGGACAGTTCAGGTTTGTTTTCGTTCGAATGGGAGCACCGCACCGCCGATTATGCTGTGAATGTGATGTTCATGATTGTCGTGACTAATATGTGAACAAGTCTAATCTTATGTGCAACTTACTTTTTGTTAGTAATTTTTTTTAGATAATTAAATTTTTAAATTTACCTTTTAAAAATCAGCAGACATTTTGAAAATTTGTTGTAGGAGCTGTTAAGCTAAGCCTACATGTAAGCATTTCTTATTGGTTGAAGACATATCGTCAGGTGATTTTCAACCAATAGAACGTGCGAACCCGTTCGGGGTTTCCGTCTACATGTGGACCTAACATTTAAGTGTCCAAACTGTCAAATAACAACTGTCACCAATCAAATCCATTAGCGTTTTCGGGTGACCGCTGTCGTGCCGTGTCCCGTCCCCCCCCAGCTAATCAGTCGTCGTGAGGTGGCAGCTTGCCGTCGCCGCCGTATCTGCGGAGATTCGACTACGTGGATTTTGTAAGTCCAACGTATAAGCGTGTGCCAAATCTCTTTTACGACGCTGCAAGGGAAACCCAACTCTCGGAAAGGATCGGGATTATCGGGGCCGATAATTAGTACGTGGCGTTTCATCTTTGTAGCGAAAAAACACTTCTATATGGCATTGCCAAATGGATATAATTAATAAATGCTACTTTAAATGAGATCAAATTTAATATTTTGGGGATGCCAGCAAGGTTTTATTGTTTAAGCCAAAAGCTGCAAAACGTGAAAAAAAAACTAAATGAATAGTAATTAAAAATAAAATAAAAAAGACAATTTTCAGTTTTTTCAGGAATCTGTGAAAGTAGTCCCGAGAAACGTGCTTGACGGGTACACAACTTCTTATTAAAAAAAAAAAAAGAAAACAACGACGCAGTGTAGAAGAGAATAGAATTCTGCCAGGTCGCTGGGATCGTCGATATTATGGTGAGCAAGACACTACTATAATGTACTTAGGCCAGATTGTACAAGTCACCCTCAAAGTCGGGTTCAGCTAAACTCGACTAGTACTTGAACCCGCCCATAAGAATTGCATTGCTGTCAAATTAATTTCATTTGTGACACTTGCTGACAGCAATGCTTTCTTATGGGCGAGTTCAAGTACCAGTCGAGTTTAGCTGAATCCGATTTTGAGGGTGACTTGTACAATCAAGCCTAAATGTTTCAACTTCCACAATTATCCTACAAATACTTAATTGCCGGTAGTCTCCTGTAAGTATCCGCCATCTGCAAGAAAATGGCCTATTCAGGAAAAGGGCAGAGGTGGGTTGAAACTATGTAGCACAACCGAAAGAACACTCCACGAAACTTTTCGTAGGCGGGCAATAAGCGGTTTAATTGTTTTTGGCACTAATTAAAAATTAAAATATTTAGCGTGGCGGACTTAAAACGGGATTCAAAAAGAGGGAAAAAGTTATGAATTGGCGATAATCAGAACGGCGGAGCCCAGAACTGACTTTTTCTCGCGGTAAAATTCGAACTTTTCCGTCTTCCTGGTTAGATCGTCGTTTTTTCGACCGTAACTCTACCGAGTTCAAAAACCATCTCTCTAGGTCATAACTCTATCGAGTTCAAAACGCGTCTCTCTAGGTCATAACTCTCGCGAGTTCACAACGCGGCTCTCTTTTTTCGAAGATCCGCGGAACCACCCTCTCGGTGCTTCTTATCCCCGAAAGAGTACTGCAGAAAAGTCGATAGCACCCCGCTAGTGGCCACTGTATGGCGCTTCGGACGGCATAAATTTAGAAAATAAGCTTTTCCGAAAAATCTGTTGAAACAAAGAGACGTTGTGAAACACATAGATAGTTCAATTGACAATTAAAGCTTTTTATTTAAATTGACCGTTAATTTCCTGGCCTAGTCAAGACATAAATTGCTCAAATTTACATTCAAAGGATGAAAAATTAAAAGCTCTGTCTGAAGAGAGAATAAGATTTTAATTTCAATTAACGATATTCGCGAAATCGCTTTAATTACTAAACTATTGTTCGGGTCACGCACAGGCCTGAAATTCTTTCAAGGGCCATAAACCATTAAAAGGGCGCCTTTGCCGGTTAAAGAAGAAGGTCAATTGTAGGGTTTCTTTTATGGCCGGAACTCCCAAGAAATTGTGAAAGTACTTGTCCAAAAACTAACGAAAGAAATGCTCTTCGACAAAAATTAAAAATTTTGCAACCATATGTGAATTTAGGGCCTCAGAGGGGGCTGGTTAATTCAGAAAACCGAAAAACAGAAACTTCCATAAGTTTAAAGCTTAAAAGCTTCAAAAAGTGGCTTACTGAGTTGCCATGCTGCCACACATGAACTCATATTTAAATAATAAGTTCAGTTTGCACAACAATCGCTGTGATATGTACCACTCCGTAAATACTTCATTTGACATGAATGCCCCTCAAGGTAATATGGCCGATCAATCTAGCAGAATATTAAACGAAGCTTTGAGATCTTGTTGGTTTTGAGATATATTTAACTACAATTTATCCCCTAAAGCCCCCTACTGTCCCTCCAAATTGTTGCTTATTGGAAACATGCCATTCTTGTAATGTCATTAATGTTCAGGTTAGATTAAGCAGCATTAATGCGTGCTGAATAAGATAGCATCTTATTTTTTCCATTTCCTTCTCTGCGCCTCTGCCTGGTTAGTGAACATATAAATGCTTGGGTTCGATTTAGATTCTTTGAAAGGATGCGAAAGCCACCTAATAAATGGACGTGGTAAGTCCAATGAATTATTCCTTAATATCTTATTATACTCGAAGGGCAAGTGGGGCGGAGATTTGGAACGCTTCAAGTTTTCAAGTGTTGGAACTGTCCCGCGCTACTTCCACGGCAGCAAGATGGAAAACGCATCCCAGGGAAAGTTGGAAAGTAATTTGATATCGCCATTCGCTAATTGAAGCGCTCTGACTATAAAATTACGTCATGGGCTCTTTAAAAATGTTGGAGTTTTCGCCAATAAACGGGACCATTTTTGGGGAAATATCAACATTTTTTTGCTCTGTCCATATCTCTCAGGTCATTGCTTCTAAAATTGGTTCAATTTCTATGAGTTTGTATTTGAGTAATTTTAAATTTATAACGTTTTTGATTGGCACAACGAGTTTTGCACCGAGTCAACCGCAGGATGATTCCAGTTTCAACAAATATTTGCTCCCGTGCAGTTCCAATAAAACACGCAGGTCGCATTTGCATTGCACTCAGGGCAAAACTACCTAGTACACCTCGTGTCGAAAATGTTGCACTCAGTGTGAAACTCGCTGCACTGGTTTCCCAATAAAACATATCAAATTGCACCAAAGTTACCAATTGAACGTTCAAATTGCACTAGTTTTGTACTGGGGTTCCCTATCGAAAACGCTATTAGAGTCCATTTCAAATATTACCCATCATTCTCAGCTGCTGCCGTCGGCGGAACGTCATAGATTGTGCGAAACGTACATACGCACTTACGTGGATGGAATAGGACGAATCTGTCAATTCCTTATAGCCTGCTAGATGAATATTTATTTGAAATGGACCATAGATTATTTTCATTTTCTGTCAAGAGGCACAGTTTAAATCCGAGGAAAAACTCTTGAAATAAAAGTACTTACCCTTCTTAGCCATCACTTTTCAGTTTTCTGATCTGTCCTCATAGTAAAATAACAAAGGATATAGGAAGAAAATAGAGTATTGATGATGTACTGATTTCTAATTATTCTCAGGGAGAGCATAAGGATTCAAAGTTCAAATATTCATTTTGCTGTCTTTCCTTCACTCTTTTCTTAAACTCTATGGGGTTCCGGTTAGCCGCTTTAGGCTGCTCTGAGAGTATGCCCAACCTTACACTTTTATTGAGAAAACAAACGACGTGAATAATCTCGGAGCGCTCTAGAGCTGTCACCAGAAAACGCCTGTAATGAACTAATCAACTAATAAAGAAAGTCTGTACAATTTTTACTTTCAACGTTTCAAATGCAAATTATGAAAAAAATACAAAGGCTGTTTATCTTTCCAAATGTGGGATGAGTGGCAATGGCAATGGATCAGCAGGATGAACTATGTATCAAAATCGTTTTTAACCCCTACGCATTACCATATCTAGTGTTGAACGATTTTTGCGAATATAGTTTCCACCATCGTAGCATTCGCGATTAAACTAACCGCTAAGAGCGCTGCAAAATTAAAACAAATATGGCGTCATAACGGATCCAATGGCGTCACAATAGTTCTATCCATTGACTTGTAGATTTTGTGACCTAGAAGAGCCAACAAATTACCAATATTTCCCTAAAAATTATCCCGTTTTTTGGACGTAAGTCCGGCACTCTTAAGGTTCCCATGACGTAATGTTGTCGTCAGCGCACGTCATACAAGCGTCATAGCACCTTAAAGCCGGGCCGGATATTAATTTTGTCGATTGTTTTTGGTTTTTGTTAGGTTGGAAGTTAAATTTAAAAAAATCTTGGAGCTAGGTCAACTATAAGGGCTAGGAGCCCTTGCGCTCTAGCTAGCAGATGGATATAAATTCGATTGGATTGGAAATAAAAAATAATAAGAATAATGACAGTGAAAACTTGTAATAATTTGACGTAAGACGTCAAGACGTCACGGTGACGTCACTTCCGGCGAATAACGTCACCAGTTTAAAGGTTATTCCCAGTACTAAAAAAGGGGCCAAAACTGTAAAACAGAATGGGTCTCCACATTAGCTTGATGATTCTCTCTTTTGGTATGAGGCTACCTTGCTTATTTAAGAACCTCGCGCAATGATCGTCGAAAATTATTATCGAAAGTTTCCGGTAATTTTCCCAATTTTCCAAATTTTCAATTTTGCCCAACAATTTTAAGACTTGATATGAATGTTTTTAGGATAAGTAATATATAGACGTATCGGAAATGTAAACGTAAATCTATACGCATCGCAAACGCGCCAATTTACTCGCCTTAAAGTTGGCACCAACTGCATTGATGCCGCGTCAACCCCTTCCCGACCTAAAATTATGACTGTTATATATACGACGTCTTGAAACGTTTGTGATTTTTAGACTGTTTTGTGCGTGCTTGGTTTCTTTTCTTATTTTTCTTATTGGAAATAACTCTTTTTAAAAGCAAATTTATAGTGAATGTGAAGACTTGGTCACAGTGACGTAGCAAAGAGTTGAGTTGACTGATTCGGTTAGTGGCAACTTAATGTTAGCTGCTGAATGTTAGCTGTTGAAAAGAAATGGATTAAAAAGACGCCATACTCCTGGGAGAGAGGAGAGAGGTAAAATATTTATTAGGAATATGTTATTTATTAGAAAATTTTTGTCAAAAAAACTTTAACTCAGTTTTTTATTTGTTTATCACTATCTATATTTGAATAGGTATTGTCAATTCCGGTTACTTGTCGCAACCGTTTAGAATTTCATAGTGTGGTCCCTTGCTCACAGTCGTTTACAAACAACCACTGATCGACTGATTATTATGTAATATCACAGTTTTTCACTAACATTTATTAGATAATATCTAAAATTAGACGTATTCGTTTGGGTTGGCAACGCTGCCCGCCCTTATGTCTTTATGTCACAAAAAATTACCTAGCAGATATGGACAA
This sequence comes from Taphrorychus bicolor, assembly GCA_951812265.1. Classification (NCBI taxonomy): domain Eukaryota; kingdom Metazoa; phylum Arthropoda; class Insecta; order Coleoptera; family Curculionidae; genus Taphrorychus; species Taphrorychus bicolor. The sequence continues at coordinate 31,240,368 of OX638299.1, forward strand.
ACCCGACAAATGCCGATATTTCCCTAAAAAATCAAAACCTAAAACCTTGGAGCTAGGTCAGCTAAGGGCTAGGAGCCCCAGGGCTCTAGCTAGGAAATTTTACCCGGTAATTTGTTTTTGTCATCTAGTTACCTTTGAAACTATTATTTTTTATATATCCATCTCCTTTTAGCACATGTTGAGAAGATACGATACAAATGTCAAAGTCAATTTTCCAACGCCTACTTGACAATAATAAGTGAATGGCTTGTAGGTTCGATATTCGATTAGATTGGAAATAAGAAATAATAAAAATAATTACAGTGACAACTGTTTTGCAATAATTTAACGTAAGATGTCATGACGTCACTTTTTGGCATCTCTTTACCTTTGAAATATTCATTTTTTTATACCTCTTCTTTAATCACATGTTGAGAAGATATGATAAAAATGTCAAAGTCAGATTTCCATGGCCCACTTGATGTCAACAATAAGCGAATGATTTATATTTATATTTATTATACTTTTATGTTAGGTTTTTAATAAAGTTTCAGTTTTGATTAATGGTTTTGATAAAGACATAAGTTTTCATTGCCTCACTTGGCATAAAAATTAATTGGGCATTTTCACTTGGCACGCATTCATTTGTTTTTGTCGGCTGTTTTTATAGATTTATTTCTGTGGTATTGGCAGACCTACCAACTTGACATTTTATTTGTCATTTGTCAAGTCAGTGGCGTATTTATCGAGTCAGAGGCAGATGTCAAGCCAGTGGCACCTTTTAAATAAAATACGTGAATTTTGGCAATCTACCTTATCTGCCTGATTATAACCTCATTTTCCCAAACAAATACAATTTTTCAATCTATTCTTAAACTCTTTGTTCAATTATTTAACTTGTTGTTGAGTATATAATGTGATATAATTTTTCTTTATTTGAATATTTAAGGCCGGTTTATAAATTTTCCGTTTGCGTTGTCGTATGTAAGGGCAACATTTCGGTTTTTTGAATTGTGCGGATTGTGCTGAAGCAGAAAAAGATGATCCACAGTCTTAAAAAATTTGGACTGTTACCTGAAAAGATTCAGATTCATAGGTAAGATAACTTGAACTACAGCAATATTATGTATTTAGTTCCCCACATAATCAAAATAAAGGCTACATATACAAAAACTAAAGCAAGAAAAGTTTGGAAGCATAATTTTGCATCCACAAGTATTATGTCTACAGAGTAATTAAAATTTTACAGAATATCATCATATATTTTTAGTGGACATGCATCATCACAACTCCAATATAAATGATAATAAATTTAGCCCTTCCTTCTCCATCTCCCACTTGGCAAAACAGCATGGCTGGATGAGGCGATTTTTTTTATTTTCTTTTTTTATCTAATAAAAGAAAACCGAGAAGAAAACGCCCATGGCTTCACAAATATATTATGTTACAATAAAGTAGGCTAATCCATTAACCACAGATTCTCTGAGGAAAGATGATGGGGCTTTTATTATCCCATTTTCATTTTGGTATTCTGTGCCATCTATACAGTGTCTATACTACAACTTTTCCATTGAAGACTTCTTTTGTTCATGTATGAAGCCTTTCTGAGGTAACTCTAGTTTTTGCCTTTTTAGGTGTCTTTGCCTGAGATTCAGCTAATAGAAAGACCAACTGTAGGTCATTGGGACAATCCAACATACATTGCAATGAAGAAGCACCGGCTTACTGCCTCTATTTTTGGAAGAATTTATAAAAAGCAAACTACACCTTCTTGTAAAAACTTAGTGAAGTAGATATTAAGTTGTTCCCAATTTGAAACTTAGTAGACTAATTATGGGAAACAAAAAAGAATGTATTGCCAGGCAAAAATTAATCTAGTTAAAGCCACATTCAAAAGTGAGGGAAAATGGCATATTTATCGATGAAAGCTTTAATCATTTGGTTGCAACCCCAGATGGTTTCATGGGCCCAAGTGGGCTGCTTGAAATAAAGTGTCTGCTAAGAGTCCATAAAAGTGGAATGTCCTTAGAAGAAGCAGCATCCAACCAAATTGAAAAACATGCCTGTATCGGTTGTTGATGGAAAAATCAAATTAAAGAGGAACCATAACTACAATTACCAGGTGATAGTTTTGATTTATACAATCGAAAATGTTTGTTCATGTTTTGAATTTTTTGGAATTTTTTTAGGTTCAAGGGCAACTGTATAAGAAAAGGGAGCTTGGTAACAAAAAACTCAAGCAAGCTTACTTCTTCATAAACACAGGGAATTCAATAATTTAAAATATCATTGTCTGAAAAAAAAACTACCTAACATACTCAGAGAAGAATGTAAGTAACAGAAAAATAATAATTTAACATTCAACAAAACATACTTAGAGAAGTTATAGGGTTTTATATACATATGTATTTGAGGAGGTACAGTTTTGTTAATACAGGGTGTTCTATTAATCCATCCTAGCAAACCCAAGACCTCACTTTGTTTTTTTTTTATTGCAAACCTCTGTATATCTAAGTCATTTTATTATTGGCATCTTATCAAGTTGGAAATCTGACTTTTGACTCTTTCAACAATGCTGAAAGGAGATTGGTATAAAAAAATAAAGCTTTCAAAGATAATTTAATGGCAATAGTAAGTGAATGAGATATACAACTTATATAAGGTGTCCCGCAACGAAGTCAAAAATATTTATACAAATACGGACAAATTGGGGTAGGAAATGTTTGAAAACTTATTGGGTGTGGGGAATCTCCAATTTAGGTAAAATATTTACAAGATTCTAATAGTTTCCATCAGTTCAAAGACATTTTTGTCAAATAAACCGTGCTTCTAAAGTTAACTGTTTTCGAGAAAATGCTGCCTGAAAATCGGATATTTCAACTTTTAGAATGCTGTAAAAATCAAACTTTTGAAGATATAGCAAAATGGATTGCATTTCTTTTTTTTTTATAGGCTCTTCAGTGGTGCCAATATAATTTTTCGCGCAAAATGTTATTGGGATGCCTGTGAAAAAAAAAATCTAAAACCAAAAGAAATCTATCATCATTGAAGTTATTAAGATAGGATTATTATTAGATAGTTACTGAGATAGGAAAGTACAAGTCGATTTGTTATAACTTCAACAGTTAGTTTCACAGTTTTTTAAAAATTGAAAAATCCAATTTTTAGGCTACATTTTTTCTAAAACTGTTAAGTTTAGGAGCATAATTCATTTGACAAGAATGACTTAGATCTGCTCAGATCTGACTGTAGCCTGTCTGAATCAATGCTTAGGTTCCGCTGATGCCATCAGTTGAGAAGTTTAGTCAGTGGATGAGTGACTTTCTAAGCGCAATAATTTAGTGCTGTCCATTCTAATATGGCATACCAAAACACTGCGTTCACCCGACTGCTGACTAAGCTTCTAAGCTACTGCCGTCGGCGGAACGTAAGCAATATCGGCAACAACTGTCTTCTGGTATAACCAAAACTGCTAGAATCTTGTAAATATTTTACCTAAATTTGGCATAATGACAGAATAGAATCCGATTTTCAGGCTGCATTTTGTCAAAAACAGTTAACTTTAGAAGCACGGTTTCTTTGACAAATGTATTTGAACTGACGGAAACTACTAGAATCTTGTAAATATTTTACCTAAATTGGACATTCACCACTTATTAAAATACCCAAGTTTTCAAACATTTTCCACCCCAACTTTTCCGTACCTATATAGAGAGTTGGTGTCAGTTTGGAGACACCCTGTACCGAGCCCTGAATCTAAGACATTTTTTTTTTCTGACAGAAACTCTTACCCTTTTTCAGTTTGGATTTTTTTTAGGAAGGGAACAGTTGACATTTTTATTTCTTGAAGTTGTATGTCCTTGGATTTAGACAAAAATAGCTGCTTTTATGGTTTCCATATCTCCAAATGTTTTTCAATTAGCTACCTATACCCAGTTTTGTTTTGGGTTAGGAAATGGAACAGGGACATTGACCAAACACAATACCTAATTATTGGTAAACAGTTTTAATTTATTTGCAGACATTTTTTTTTTTAATTCCACACTAAAAAAAATGGACATTAGTAAGTAGGTAATAACCGAGGTAATAACACTAATGTAGATACTACGGGGTGTTCATTATAAAACTTCATCTAGTTGGCTGTGAAATGTCAAAAGAAAAGGATGGAGAAACAAAAGTCTATTTACTTTGATTATGTCATCCTTTTCTGTCAAAATTTCATAGCCTGCTAGATGAAATTTTATAATGAACACCTCGTACATATGACTTAAGATATGTTAAGTCTTCTGTTAAGTTAAATTGCTAACTATTTTTTATTTTTTTTTATTTAGTGAGTCATTTATCAATCTCGATAGGAAAATAATAAAAAGTTTAATTTCCATTAAAGAAACATCAGATGAGTTTTTGTTTCTGTTGCCTGTTTTGGAAATAAATTTTGGTTGCTAGGTACTAGATTAAATTGAAACAATAATTTGTTTCTGAAAAGGAAAGGCAAATAATTAAAAGATTTTAGATGTTTCTTCAGGGGAAACAGGGCTCCACACACATTATTTGATTGACATGTGTTCTATTATGTGTTTATTACTACTGCCTATATATAAAAAGACAATTTATAAGGCCAGGTTTATCCACCTGTTTAGTCACAGTTGTAAGCATATTTATTTCTAATTTTTGTTCATAACCCATATAACAAGCATTGCCATGGATATTTTGTTTATGTCACTGATCACAGGGGTCCCTGGCGATCCTGGCTAAGGCTTGTCTTGCCTCATTGGATTATCAAAAGTCGACAAACTTTTGCCAAGGCAGTGTTGCCAAGTCATCGATTTTATCCTTAGATCAAAGGATTTTAGGAACGTTTAGGAATTTAGGAGGATTTCGTAAAATTTGTTGGAATCTGAGGATTTTCTCTTGCATACAGATCTTCACTAATTAAAAGCGAGAAATACGAAGCAATATTATAAATGCATAAAAAAACGCAACGCATTATGATATTCACGAAACTACACTAATACTACTACTACTACTAGTGGAGCTGAAGTCCAGAGAGTAAACAGAACACTTTGAGTAAAGCTGCATGATCTCGGCACAATTGACCATTCTAGAACAGCTGTTTTCGATAAAGTTCCGCCATACTGATTCGTGGGGCATCCAAACCATGTAGCCAAATTTACGAAATATTCTGTGATTATAAGGAGATAGTTCGCCATTTTTATGCAAAAACATCCGGCAAAAACTGCTAAGAAGGGCACCAAAACTGTGGAGCAGAAAGGTTTCTCCTTGTGTAATATACGGGGTGTTTATTAGAAAACCTCATCTACCAAGCTATGAAATTTTGAGAGAAACAGATATCAAAGTAAATAGACTCTTGTTTCTTCATCCTTTTCTTTTGACATGTCACAGCCAACTAGATGAAGTTTTCTAATGAACACATGATACTACCGTGTTGGTTTCACTTGTGTGACGGAGAGAATGGAGAAACTATCATTTTGCACTGTTTTTTTGGCTATTTTCATCCATGGGACACACCAATATGCGATCATTCTGAGACGACAACACCGTTAAGGGGGCACACAACTCCGGCCAAAAACGGAACGGATTGTAAGAAAATGTCGACAATTGTTGTTCTCTCCATACTGTCGACGACAACAAGACACGACAATGACAATGACAGATGATTGACCTTATTGACGACTCTAGAACAGCTGATTTCGATAAAAGTCCATCATACTGAGTCGTGGGGCAACCAAACCATGTAGCCAAATTTACGAAATTTTCCTTGGTTATAAGGAGATGGTGAATAAGAATTAAGAATCAAAGAAAATTAAAAGCAGAAAGTTGTACCTGAATATCTTTTGTTACTGAGATACAGGGTGATAAAGTTTCAGATTTTTTACAGGTTTTGTTTCATAGCTGCTTCAGTTCTTGGCATAGTAGGATTAAAATTTGTACATGCGGGACTCTTTAGAATCTCCACAAGAACATTTCACAAATTGTGGTGAACATATGGACACTGGATGATACTTTTTCTGGGGTCAGGCCTCTTACCTTTCCAAACTGTTTTGTGGTGCGCCACTGAATTTGTTTCGAAAAATCTCTTTCTTCAACCTTTTTGTCTATATGGATATTTTTTCGTATCTGTCACCGTGTTTTGTATAAAACGGTGACATATAATTTGCATTTACAAATATTATTTTTTTTAAATAATTCAAAACCAATGATAGGCATGATAAATACAAGCAACAAAACACTTAAAAAAAAAATTTTTATCAATCACCATGTATCTTGGTTGCAAAGCATTTTCCGATACAACCTTACTAAAACTTTCTGCTTTAAATTCATTTCCCTATCGACGTTTACGTATGACAGTTTAATCTTAACTCACCCTGCCTAACTTGTAATCAGACATAAATAACCTAAAGTATGAAAAAAATAGTAAAAACGGCAAAACCGCTGTAAGTTTATTAATTATGAAAAGCAAATTTGTTTTGACGTTTTGGGACTTTTTCTTTTTCTTTCGTACAGCTACAAAACTATAAATCCTTCCTTGGAGCTTTTGTCTAAAAGAGACAATTTTGGAATATACTATAAATAAATCTCAAATCAAACATAAAACATGATGATCAATATCAAGTTTTAAATTCGCTCTCATATCTAAATAAGTTGGTCCGCCATATTGCCTTGGGGAGGGCAAACATGGCAAATGGCGTAATTCTCGAATGGTCAATATTCCGCTGCAAGCATCAGCCGTCAATTATTGTCAAATGGTAAATGTCATTGATTGAATATCGTGTCAACTGTCGTTCGTATTTCGAGAATTGAAAAATATGTGTAAAAATTTTGAAAAAATGGGCGTGGCAGCGTGGCATCTAAAAGAATTTTTGACTGTGGCGCAATTTTTTTGCTCGCTTTCTTTTATTTTACAGAACATATTTCAACCATTCAATCTAAGGAATTCTAAGGATAAATCGTGCTTCCACTAAGGATTTTTTCACATGACATGTTGGCAACACTGTGCCAAGGTTTGTGCACAAAATTGTTTAATTTTTGATCATTGATCATCATCAGACACGCTTTCTATTAAATTCAAACCACGTTTAGGATATAATAGCGCCTTACATCTGCAAACGTGCAAACCCACTCAATTATTCACTGCACTTATATTCTTATGAATGATGTATTTATTATATAAATTCTTTGACAGATTTATATTCTAAGTAACTTACATGCAAAACCAATGCTAGTATTTTATTATAAAATATGTAAATGCTCTTTATATTACTTACAAATTTATTTAATTAAACAGTAAGGCAGGGTTTATCCAACTTCTTTATTCTTAATTGCTAATTCTTTATTCTTAATTGTTAATTTCTAATACATATTTTTAATTCTTATTTCATAATGCGGTTTACACAATTTCGTAATTCAAAAAAATTAAGGATTTGCAACCGACACTATTGACAGTTAACATTCCTCTAGTTCTTGTATATCCATGATTTTCTTTTGTAAAAATATATTTTATAATACTAACACAATCAATTATTAATTGGGATTTATAATAATTTAACAAAAACACAAATTTGAGGTTATGTCATACCCTAGGCCATCTATTGGGCATGCGCAATGAAACATTTTTCTTAATTCTTAATTGCTAAAAGTTAAAATATCTGAACTTTTAAGGTTAAGCATTAGGAACAAAAATTAAGAATTAGGAACTTGTATAAACAATGCCATTAAATAACATAGTTTTAACTTCTTAAGAATTAGCAAATAAGAATTAGAAATAAGGAATTAAGAATAAAGAAGTTGGGTAAACCCTGCCTAAAAAACAATAACAAAATTTTAGGAATTGCCAAAATCATTAACTTTTGACAAGTGACGTTCTTGACAAGTTTTGACTTCGATAAACATCCGAGACCTTCGAACACAGACTCTCACAGTCAACGAGGATATAATACTTATTCTAAGGATAAGAATAAAGTATTATATCATTTATATCCTCGTTGCTCACAGTATCTTAACCTTAACCAGCAATAATAGTGAGATGAACTTTCGTATAGCGCGCTCGAGATCTAATTACCCAGCTGAGATTTAGTGGCCAATAAAAATTCAAGAAAATTTCTGAAAATGTTCCTATTCTCACATCGGCGCTACTGACAATCCTGCCAAAATAGCGGAAATAAAAATGTGGCCGAAAAAGTAATCACAATTATTTTTGTTTTTAGAAATCCTGAAGTTAATATTTGAGTTTGAACTTTGTCATTTCGCTCACGATCTCGGAAGTACCGCCTCTAGCATAGGACTATCTCAGTTTTAAAACTAAATAAGGCTAAAGTCATGCGCGCAAAAAGTACTATAATCTTTAAAAAAAAAAATTCTATACGTTTCGAGCTAAAACTGAAAAAACTGAGATAGTTTCATCCTAGAACATGTCTTCCTAACGCCCATGCAAAAATTGAAATCATGAAAATGCCTGTGAAATGTTACTTTAATAATTAGTAATTACCTTCGAAAAAGACCTCCGAATTTCGCTAATTTACATGTAAAAAAATCAAAATGGCGGCAAGTGAAACTGCCCCCTTAAAGCACTTTGTTCAGGTTAGTGCTTTGTGCTTTAATTTAGCACCTGCCGTCAGGTGAGCGTACCCAATAGAAAGGTGGAGTGCATCCACACATCCAGAGACTTAATTACTATATACGTAAACATCAACCTAGCAATTCAACTTGTTACCAATATATAAGGCGTACTTCTATTACCCATTCACTTGTTTTTGTCATCTAGTTACCTTTGAAACCTTAATTTTCATTATAATTATCTCCTTTCAGCACATGTTGAGAAGATACGACAAAAATGTAAAAGTTAGATTTCCAACGCCTACTTGACGGCAATAATAAGTGAATTGTTTATATTTCTTTTAACCTACCCCTTTCGTCATAAAGGAATCGCGATGATATTTTTCATCTTTGCATGTCATGCAGCGGGCCGCAGGAGAAAAGGTGCCACAAGAGAGGCAACCTTATCAGAGACAGAGATCATAATGTAGAAAGAGACGAGTAGAAAAAGGAATGTTCTCGTAGGTGACCTCTACCTCTATTAAAAACGATAATCGATATTGAAGATGACTGACGTTGACTCTTCAGAGCTTTTTTTTATCTATTTTTGTATACTTTGAGTCCGCCTTAGATTCGAATGGACCACGGTAATATCATACCAGCTCTTCGGGTGCGGTTTTTGTATTGCTGCTTCTACAGAGTTTATTATACAGAATTGTATTGGTACAAAGAGTTTCGGAGGTTTTGCTGCTGAAGCTTAAAACTCCGGATTTGACGCATAGTACATTGGTAATCTGTCAGAAACTTTCAGTTTTTAGCGTTTTCGATTGGCAAAACGAGTTTTACACCAAATCGACCGCAGGCCAATCTCAGTTTCTTTAAATATTTGCCCAGGTGCAGTTCCAATTTGCATTGCACTCAGGGCAAAACTGCCTAGTACAGCTCGTGTCGAAAATGTTGCACTCAGTGTGAAACTCGCTGCATTGGTTACCCAATAAAACATACCAAACTGCATGAAAGTTACCAATCGAACATACAAGTTTTGCACTGGGGTTTGTCGCGCCGTGTCCCCCCCCCCCCCCACGCTAATAATACGTAGCGTGGGGGGCGGCAGTCGGTGTTGCCGTCGCCGCCGTGTCTGCGGAGATTCGACTACGTGGATGTTCTAAGTCCAATGTATCTTCATGTGTCAAATCTCTTTTACCACGCTGCAAGGGGGACTCAACTCTTGGAAAGGATCTATCTAATTCGTTGTCCCTTAGGTCGCTAATTATGGGGGCAAAAGGCCGATAATTAATCCGTGGCGTTTCATCTTTGTAGCGAAAAAACACTTCCATGGTATTGCCAAAGAGATATAATTAATAAATGCTAATTTAAATAAAGTAAAATTTAATATTTTGGGGATGCCATCAAGGTTTTATTGTTTAAGACAAAACCCTTAAACGCCTTTAAAAAAAACTAATCGAATAGTAGTTAATTAAAATTAAATTAAAAAAGACAATACTCGGTTTTCTCAGGAATCTGAAATAAAATAGCGGCGGACGTGAACTTTTCGCGATAAGCTCAGTGGTCCCTATAATCGTGCTTGACTGGTACCCGATTTCTTACTAAAGCCCAGTGCAGACGATGCAACTTATCGCGGGGGCAAAGTTGCAGCAATTTTAATCCCCGCGTTTTCTTGCATTTGCGTTCAGACAGTGCAACTTTTTTTATGCAATTTTTTTGAAACTTTACTAGACTGCTACCAACTTACCAAAAAAAATCCATTCTGTCTTATTATTTTTGTAAACTATCTCTATGCCTAAAAGTTGATGGGTGAGGCCCTGGGTGTTAAAAATAGATTTTGGAGGGGCCTTTCGATTAATTAATGAGGAGTTTGAAAAAGCTGATGATTCAGAGTGTTCACCTAACCATACTTTTTTGTTCAACCTAAAATTTTAAGTTTTCGCTGGAAAGGCACTAGAAACGTAACCAAATCCCCGCGACAAATCGCATGGAAAATAGAACAATTTCTATTGCTATGCAATTAATTGCAGCAACTAAAATGCACCGTCTGAACGAAAAAATACCTGCAACTTTTGTCGCAGGGATGAAATCCCCGCGATAAATTGCATCGTCTGCACTGGGCTTTAATTTGAAAAAAGTACAAGAAAGGAAACTAAACTAACGACGCATTGTAGAAGAGAAAAGAATTCTGCTAGATCGCTGGGATCCTCGATATTATGGTGAGCAAAACACCACTATAATATACTAAATGTTTGAACTTCTACAACTACTCTACGAATACTTAATTTCCTGTAGTCATCTGCATCTGTAAAGTATCCGCCATCTGTAAGAAAATGGCCTATTCAGGAAAAGGGCAGAGGTGGGTTGACACTATATGGCACAACCGAAAAAACAGTCCACGAAACTTTTCGTAGGCGTGCAATAAGCGGTTTAATTGTTTTGGCACTAATTAAAATACAAATAATTAGCGCGGCGAACTTAAAACGGGATTCAAAAAGGGGAAAAAATTACGAATTGGCGATAATCAGAACGGCGGAGCCAAGGACTGACTTTTTTCTCGCGGTAAAATTAGAACTTTTTCCTCTTCCCGGTTAATCGTCGCGTTTAGGTCGTAAACTATACCGAGTTCAAAAACCCTCTTTTTCTAGGACCTAACTCTAGCGAGTTTAAAAATCGTCTACCTCGACGAAGATTGTCGGAACCACCCCCTCGGTACTTCTTATCCTCGAAAGGGTACTGCAAAAAAAAATCGATACCACCCTGGCCAGTGACATAATTTAATTGACAATTAAAGCTTTTTATTTAAATGGACCGTTAATTTCCTGGTCCAGTCAATTAAGACATAAATGGTTTGAATTTGCATTCAAAGGATGATAAATTAAAAGCTCTATCTGATGACAGATTAAGATTTTAATTTCAATTAACGATATTCGCAAAATCGCTTTAATTACTAAGGTGGGATTGTACGTTACCCTCAAAGTCGGGTTCAGCTAATCTCGACTGGTACTTGAACTCGCCCATAAGAAAAGCATTGCTGTCACCAAGTGTCAGAAATGAAATTAATTTGACAGCAATGATATTCTTATGGGCGGGTTCAAGTGACATTCGAGTTTAGCTGAACCCGACTTTGAGGGTACTGTCGCGCAGTGTCCCCCCAGCCGATAATAATAATCCGTATTAATCCGTTTAATCGGTGGTCGTTGCGTGGGGGCGGCTGTGTTCGCGGCTGCTGTCGTGTTGCCGCCGTGTCTGCGGAGGAGATTCGACTACGTGGATGTTCTAAGTCCAACGTATCTTCGTGTGTCGAATCTCTTTTGCCACGCTGCAAGGGGGACCCAACTCTTGGAAAGGATCTATAGTCCCTTAGGTCGCTAATTTAAATAATGTAAAATTTTATTGTTTTAGAGATGCCAGCAAGGTTTTATGGTTTAAGACAAAAACCTGCAAAAAGCCAAAAAAAAAAAAACTAATTGAATAGTAATTAAGGAAGAATAAAATTAAAAATTAAAAAAGACAATTTTTAGTTTTCTCCAGAATCTGAAATAAAATAGCGGCGGACGTGAACTTATTGCAAACAAGCTCAGTGGTCCCCAGAAACGTGTTTGACGGGTACACGATTTCTTACTAAATTGGAAAAACACAACAAAGAAAACTAAACTAACGACGCAGTGTAGAAGAGAAAGGAATTCTGTCAATAGCTGGGATCCTCGATATTATGGAGAGCACAACACTACTATAATATACTAAAAGTTTCAACTTCTACAACTACTCTACAAATACTTAATTGCCGGTAGTCTCCTGCGTCTGCAAAGTATCCGCTATCTGCAAGAAAATGGCCTATTCAGGAAAAGGGCAGAGGTGGGTTGACACTATGTGGCACAACCGAAAAAACACTCCACGAAACTTTTCGTAGGCGGGCAATGAGCGGTGTAATTGTTTTGGCACTAATTAAAGATAAAAATAATTAGCGCGGCGGACATAAAAACGGGATTCACAAAGAGGAAAAAATTACGAATTGGCGATAATCAGAACGGCGGAGCCAAGGACTTTTCTCGCGGTAAAATTCGAACTTTTTTGTCTTCCCGGTTAATCGTCGCTTTTTGATCGTAACTCTATTGAGTTCAAAAACGCGTCTCTCTCTTTCGAGTGTCCAAGATCTTCTTTCTACCACCCCCTCGGTACTTCTCATCCCCGAAAAGGGTACTCCGAAAAAATCGATACCACACTGACCAGTGGCGATTATATGGCGCTTCGGACAGCGCGGGCATAAGTTCAGAAAATGAGCTTTTCTGGAAAATGTGCTGGAAAAAGAAAATTGAAAATGTGATCATTGGACAGAAGAAATGACGCTCTTCAAAATGACACCTCACATGACATAGTTTAATTGACAATTAAAGCTTTTAATTGAAATTAAATGTTAATTTCCTGGCTCAGTCAATTAAGACATTAATTGCTCGAATTTACAATCAAAGGATCAGAAATTAAAAGCTCTATCTGCTGAGAGAATAAGATTTTAATTTCAATTAACGATATTCGCAAAATCGTCTTAATTACTAAACTATTGTTCGGGTCACGTACAGGTCTGAAATTCTTTCAAGTGCCATAAATCATTAAAAGGGCGCCTTTGCCGGTCAAAAAAGAAGGGCAATTGTAGTGACCATATTTTATGGCCGGAATTCCCAAGAAATTGTGAAAGTGCCTGTCCAACACTAACAAAGGAAATGCTCTTGACGAAAATAAAAAATATTGCAAACACATGTGCATTTAGGGCCTCATTGGTCTGGTTTATTTCGAAAACCGAAAAATAGAAAAAACTTCCATAAGATTAAAGCTTAAAAGCTTCGAAAGATGGCTTACAGAGTTGCCACGTTTCCACACATGAACTCATATGCAAATAGAGAGGTCAGTTTGCATAACAGTACTCGAACTCGTAACTTGTACAATCGGGCCTAAACTATTGTTCGGGTCACGCACAAGTCTGAAATTCTTTCAAGGGCCAAAAACCATTAAACGAGCGCCTTTGCCGGTTAAAGAAGAAGGGCAATTGTAGGGTTTCATGTTTTATGGCCGGAATTCTCAAGAAATTGTGAAAGTGCCTGTCCAACAAGTAACAAAAGAAATGCTCTTCGACGAAAATTAAATATATTGCTACCATATGTGCATTTAGGGCCTCATGGGTCTGGTTTATTTAGAAAACCGAAAAATCCATAAGATTAAAGCTTAAAAGCTTTGAAAAATGGCTTACAGAGTTGCTATGCTGCCACACATGAAATCATATGTAAATAAAGAGTTTAGTTTGCACAACAAAAGTTACTAATCAATTGTACAAATTTCACTAGTTTTGCACTGGGGTTCCTAATCGAAAACGCTATAAACCGCACAAAAGTCATTTTCGTTTCACAGCGGTTCTGGGGCGTTATTCTATAGGAAAGAGTGTTAGTGAAAGTGAGAATTTTGACAACCTTGATTGGTCAAAAAATTCTGTTGGCGATTCCATTGGCCAGCAATTCTCACTTTCACTTTCACTCTTTCCTATAGAATAAGCGTACTGGTTGATATAAAAATGACAGACGAGTTGAATTTCGCCAAAACTGGTTGGTTGAAAATCAGCTGGTCTGTCATTTTTATGTCAACCAAAACCGATGCGAAACGAAAACGCATATAAAAGTGGGCCAAAACTGTCCATAATCCATAAGTCCATAAGTAATGGCCCTTGCAATCCTTGCATTTTCATTTTGAAGACGTTCGAGCAGTTCTGTTCGAGTAATCGTTCGACTCAATTCACTGCACTGGTGAACTTTTTACCTCATCTCTATCTAGATACTTCTAGAATTATCGGCAGTCCTGCTTAGCTGCAAGATTTCCTTGTTCTTCTTGTACTTTGTACCGAGTCTAGGAATCCCAGTAGACCAAGTTTGTTTTCATTATTGCGTAATGCGCAATACCCAGTAAACAATATCATTCACCATTGTTAAAAACACTGTTTTATTCCATGGGTAATCGGTCTATTTTTGTCCATTTTGCACGGAAATAGCAATAACACAAAATATTATGTTATGTCTGATACATTAGATTAAGGTATTTGGCCTTGACTGTACAATTCTATTTATAATTAATCTTTATTTTTAATAATTTTGTTTTCAAAGCACTCTAAAAAGGTTTTCTTAATTAAACGCTGTAAACACTACTGGCACGGCACCAGTAGCGCCATCAAACCTCAGGAAAGTGTCAATCTTTGGGAAATTTGTGGGAAAAAAAAGTCTTTGTCCAACCAAACATAATTTTAATAATAATAATATAATATTGATCAATAGGTATAAAAAACTGTTTTATCGTTTGCACTTAGTCGAAAAATGCAAAAATGGGGCCTCAAAAAACACAGACCCATGATTGCAAGTTTAACTTGCACATTTTTTACTTTAGAGGTCCCATTAGTTCATTAATTCCTCCTATCTTTTAACCAGGTTATAAACTGAAAAAAGAAATATATATATAAATCAAAATACTCCAAACCACATATTTTAACAGCAATTTTTGGTTAAAACAGATAGAGAGCATTTTTTAAAAACATATTTACATTCACAGCATGATTTTGCAGAATTCTAAAACTAATAAGATATAAAAAATACTATTGTAATCAGTCTTTCTATAAAACATCCAACAATCAAATGGATAAATACAATAACACAAGATAATGAGCAAATATGTGTCCATATAAAGGGTGTTCAAAGTAGGATATTTATAATATTATAATGTGGACAATATACAGCACTTACCTTTTTGGAAGTGCTTTTCATAGCTCTCAGCTCTTTTTTTTTCTTAACTACATCAATAAGATAATAATATATTACAGCTTAGAAAAAATCTATCTAATATAGATAAAAATACAAATATTTGTCTTCATTCAACAAATGTTTTTATCTTTTTAGCATTTAATAGCATGCAATATTAATAAAAGCAAATGTACAACATTCATATGTTTAAAAGATGCTCTCAAAATGTCAGAAATATAAAAATTTATACCACACCTGTATTGAGAGTGATGGTGAAGATGGTATTGGGGAGGGCATGTAATATCTCACTCAAGTTCCCTCCTAAATATCTCTTCATCTTCTACAATAAAGCCAGTTTATAACTTCAAACACAATTATTTTCAGTTTAAGTCTTCTGAAAAATTGTCATCAAAATATTCCTAAAAAACAAAAGCGACATGAAAACTGCTGAAATTAAGAGGTAATTAATTAATAAAATGGAAAAACATTTTTGCCATAAAAAATAGCTGAATTGTTTCAACCATTTAGCAGTAACAGTAAAAGACATGTTTAGAACGATACAGACTTTTCAACAATGTATATATATATACCACAGCCACCTATATTTTTAACAATTCCTTCTCTCTCATTTTGCCTTCCAATTTTGTGTGGCTTTCTCGCTGCAGGTGGGGCAAAATTCAAGAGACACTTTGTTTCTTGACACATGCAGACAAACCCCCACATCATCCTCTTCTTTTATTTCAAGACCCTCAGTTTTCACTGCTTTTGCCTTTGTCAAATTAGTGTAGCTAGGTGCTTCAGCTGGTACCATAGGGGAATCCAAGGACCTCTCTTCAACTATTTCCAGTTCTATTGGAATGTCCATGTCTAGAAGTAGACCATCATTTTTCAGTTCTTCAAACTCTGGACTCAGGGGGCTTCCACAGCATGATTCCGTAGATTCTGGTGTTTCATAATAATTAACAAAGGAGTCATTCAAGTCAGCTGTTGAGTTAGGTAAAAAAGGCTTGTTGAGATTGGTTTCTTCCCAAGGATGCCTGGTGATATCAAATGTGGTATTAAACCCCTTGGCTTTGCTTTGTTTAACCTCTGGTACCACATCTTTCTTTGCTGATGATCTTTCACTGCTATTAACCATTGGTTTTTGTTCAATGGAAGATGCCAAAGGCATTCCAGTGCAAGTATGAATGGCTCTAATTAGTTTGCCGATACTGTCACTGTTAGCCAAGATGCTTTTGAGATAGCTAAGTTCCTTTTGCAGTTCTTCAACTGTGCGGGATTGATTCTCAACAGTACTGGAAAGCTTCTTATTCTCATCTCTTAAACATGTCACTTGATCTTCTAAATTAGTGATGTACATTTTCTTCTTCAGCCGATTCTCCCTGGCCATAAGAGCGTTTTTCGTGAAACATTTTGGCGTCCTTGTGGGCTTCCTTGATGATTTCACCTGTTGAAAACCAGACCCATTAGTCTCACTCCCCGTCAAAGTGATCAAAGAATCCTCGCTTGAGTTTGCACCTACCTGGTAGTTTGGTGAATAATCCATGTTTGGTAAATACTCCAGGTCAGCTGCTTCGTCCTCCGTTGTGCTTTCAGACCCGTAGCGACTTCGATTCGACACCATCGTATTACCGATGTTTGTATGATATATAAAAACTCTTCTTAACACTTTTTGCACTTAAATATTCCAAAACTAAATTGAATATTTTTGTTTTAAACACTGAAATTCCTCAAACTCCTGTATAAACACAAACAATGATCTCTCTCGGACTGTTCGCTTTAGAGAATATGGCTCTCCCTTTTCTTTCACTTCCTTTTATAGCTTCGGTTTCCGTTCTCTAGAATTTACGACGAATAGTTCCGAAAATTCGAGCAGTTCCCTCGAACTTTACGTACAGACCGGAGCCCATATATCGATATCTTGTCCTGTATGCAACGTAAACATTGTTTTATATGCGGCACTAAAAAGATTTTAAGCTAAAATGGCAGATGTACGACGAAAAATGATTTTGACAAATTATAAACCAATCACAAATTTGCATTCAGTCAAATTTACAAACTTGTTTTTCGTCAAATCTACAAATCTGCATTTAGTCAAATTTGAACACATCGGACGGACGGATGCAATCCGGCTTAGAACAGTTGGAACTGAACTAATAGGAACTAAATGGAATGCGTTGCGTTCGGAAACTCATTCCTATTATTCGGTTCAAGAATCATTACATTCTTTGTTGTGGTTCTGTGGTTGTGATGTCATTGACATGACCTTGCTGAATAGGTATGAGTGTGGCGGAGGAGAGTAGGAGGGTAGGTAAAGGTAAATGGCCGCCGGCCGGCATATCAGCTGATAGGGCTGGTACTGATAGGACTTTTACTTTTTTTTTATTATTTAATAGCATAATTATAAACAAAACATATTACAAATGTAGAGGTAGAAATATTTGTGCTGTCAGTCGGATGATTTAAATGATGAAACAACATTTTTCAATATATTAAAAAAAAAAATAGTAAAACAGCACTAAAAGTGATGTAAAAACACCTTACACTATTGTAAAAGAGGACTGTTTGTCAACAATGGGCGCCTGTAGGTCTCTGATCGGGATGACACGTTTGTAAGTAAATAAAACGTACCTAAACAACTAATTTAGCAATTAGAGATCAATGTTAAAATGAAATTATCACCCTTTGTGAGGATCGGAAAATGAGAGCAGAAAAGGATATCAGAAACAGAAGACATATTAATGTCTGACATAATATTCATATAGATTGTTGTTATCTTTACAACTTTAAAGACTCATAAACATACTCATAACTGAGCCACAACAAAACACTTCTGGGTCTTGTCTCTGGCATTAAGGGTCAACTCTTGAAATGTCTCACCAGCAGAAAGCTAGCTAGAGTTTTACCATGTAAATAGTAAAATTGTGAGCACTAAGGTACTAAGGGTCAACTCGCAAAGTACCTACCCACTTTTTAACACTAGCAGTGTGAAGAGTCAACTTGCAACACACTCAAACAGAGTCAATAATAATAATAATAATAATAATAATAATAAACTTTATTTCAAATCAGGCTTTAGAAAATAAATCCCCAGCCCAAGGAAATAGCGTTACAATCAACAAGGGTTACAATACCATATTATAGTCAAACAATATTAGAGTAGTTGTAGCTTTCAACAAGATTTCAAAAAAAAAGAATTTACAATCTTCTACCTACATTTACTACTTATTATCTAAAAAAATCATTAACGGAGTAAGGTTCTAAATTGATTACAAGTTCCTTCACATTCTGTTTAAATTTTACAAAGCTTGGGATATGTTTTACATTATCTGGGAGCTGATTAAATAGTTTAAGACACATGTAATATGGACTTTTTTCGGTCAGTGTCAATCGATGTCTAGGGTAGTTCACATTTACAGTTCTTGTGTTATAATTGTGATAAGTTTGAAGGTCAAAGAACTTCCTACTTTTAAAAAAAAAACACAGAGCTTCGTAAATGTACAGGCCAAACACTGTCATGATGCGTTCAGACTTAAAAACTCCCCTGCAACTCTCCCTAAACTGCATTCTTCTTACACACCGAACAACCCGTTTTTGTACAACAAATAGTTTTTGCATGCCACTATTGTTACCCCAAAATATTACACCATATCTAATCAGTGCCTCAAAATTTGCAAAATACATGATCCTCAAAGATTGCTTGTTCATATATCGATTTACTACCCTAATACCATAACACACTGCATTT